>OZ010737.1:182308336-182463336 GCA_963932295.1 Tipula lateralis | reverse complement strand
GGTGATTCGATTAAACAAGAGAAGGAAGCTGTATGTGATATGGCTTTGGATCAAGTAGTGTAATTTTTGCTCCACTTGGCCAAACAATTGCCTATTATTTGTACTAGATCAAAATTATCACTATACAGTCGGATACTCCTTTTTATTACTTAGTTTATATCGGTTTATCTCAACTCTACCAACAATCTTTTCAATAACCTGCATTATTCACACAATATTATTCTTAGCTAATCTCATATACCTTAAGCGAGAATGAAGGACTTACGACTGTAGGTTTGATTGACGTTGACCATCTCCATATATTACATTACTCCATATCCGCCAGCATAGTATACTGATATGCAAGTTTATGAAAGTAGAACTGCACAATTGATTGAAAAGTTTAGGATAATCTTGGTGTACTAACGTCGCAAATTAAAACAGAGGCACTTTTAACTCTCGTAGTTTTTATTTAACGTGTAATCGTGCACCGAAACCACATCTGACTGTCAAAAACCCTCTATTATTGTAATGCATATAGTCAACATATAGTGCTGACATAAAAGCTAGGGTCGGTAAATAAATTTGCATTCCGACAGGTGGTGTCAAAGACGAGGTCAACCTTACCACTGTACTCAAATTCGCTTTTGTAGCTAGCTTAGAAAACCCGGTAAACCTGCTGTTCTAACTGCCGTATCTTTATAATCACTCCGTTTTGTCATTTCGCCTATCTAAATGTAACTTTCACACATAACGTTTCAAATTATAGTCTGATCTAATTTATATACAGAATCACATTCCTAACGATTAGAACATCCTGACTGAATCAACCAACCGTTTGATTGGTATATAACCTAATCGGTACATATAATAGTACGATTCACTGACGCTAGTATCAAAACGTGTGTGATAAATTTCGTGTATTTTGCGTCAATCATAACAAGAGATCTGAGAATTTCGAATAGCTACTATTGCCTGAAATAACAGAAAACCAGTCAATTAAAATAATCAGGTTGTGTGTGAAGTCCCAATATAGATAATGGGTTGTTTGATACGCGTTCGTGCTTTCCTTTGGTCAGGCGCCGAGCGCCATATGGTGTGGCGTCCTGGGTGTGTATATTCTGCGATTATTACCTCAACCTGAATACCACACTGGAATGTGTGTTCCAACTAATGGGTTTTTACTGTCATTAAACAGTAAAAACCCATTAGGCTCGATGGTACTAATCGAGTTTTTTTTTCTAAATATGTAAATTTTTTGTTGTTAAGACTGTGACCGAACCCTATATAATAAATATTATTTAATTCACATTTTTGACATATTCACCTGTCAAAAAAGTTTGAAATTTGAAATTGTTAATCGAGCTTTCTGGGAAGGTAGCGACTGACCTGGTAGTTTTGAACTGGATAAAGGATGATGCGGGATATACAGTCTCCTATATACGTGATAAGTTGGTGGATAGTAGATAAACTAGTGATGATACAACCGCTCAGCCGCTGTAGAGGCGGATGGCCTAGCGAATGAAAGGTGGATATAACTATCATTGGTCTCGACTAGACTTAAAGAGCTTATGTATATTAATTTCAGTACGAAGACGAGAACAGTGATAGTATTTCTAACAAAACTCTGACGCCTGGCGTATACACGCAAGAAGGATGGGTCTGTAATCGAAAGACTTCTGCAGAAGCTGTGAGGACGTAGTTTAGAAAAGAGTTAAATTCCCTTATTTAACTCTAGCACACAGAAGGCATATACTACTTGAATATTCCAGAACAGGTCAAACAGGTCAGCAATTCACTACATTATTTAGTACCTAACTTGAAGAAATTATTGGCATGAAAGCTACTGAAAAAATGTACAACCTCTTGAATATGAAGATGTCAGATGCATCATTTTATTATTACACGAGCTTTAATTTATCTGTTAAAGAGATGAAGTTCCACATTAATATAATCTGGGTGTATTTGGATGGAGGGTAAGCTAGCTTGGCTGTTGCAGAGGCGCAGTGGCATTGTCGAATGATTCAAAAAAACCATTGGCTGCGACTTGACTAGAAAGGCAAGCTTTAGAATATTTCTTCTTTTAGTACCAAGACGAAAAACGAAAGTTGACATATTGGCATGCTATAGTTTGATCGAAAACTGGATGGCACGATATGGAGACAAACAATTTTTTCAACACCATTTCGATCGATTTTTCTCAGTTCATGAGAAGAAAATTCATTTAATTAGCTTTGGGAAGCTTTAGGAGCTTTTATTATTTTTATTGGAGCTATGATGAAGGTTAATCTCATGCCTATGACTGTCTCGATCATTTTGAAGTTATTAATCGACTATACGGTAACGGTCATAAATATTAGGTAGAAGTGAGTTAAACTTATCATTCGATTGCAGTACAGTGGTTGAGATGAAATTTTCCCGATAAAATGTGGATAAAACAGAATCACTTCAATATATGATGGTTTGGAGTATCATAAATACCAGGATTCTTAATAAGAGGATTTGGTTTAAAATATTACGTAATTTTCTATTTCTCAAAATTTATCACAGCTCTAGACTGACAATTTCGGCCAAAAGCTTTTTAGAGCTTTTTAGAGCTTTTACAAATCAAATATTTTCGTATTTTCAATAATTGCTATTACTGTACCAATGCTGTGCTGATGCAAATTTCAAACCTCTAAAAAGCATTGAAATCTTTCGAAAATATTCGATATTTTCTCTTTCGAAAAACTCGAAACCAAAAACCCATTTAAAATTTAAATGTTACGTATATAAGATATTCATATCAAATCAACCAATACAAAACGAGTATACCTCCTCCAAACAACCGCACACAAAAAAACCGAACACAAATTCTCTGATCAATAAACTCAATAACGCAAATTGCCGAAAAAAAAAACAAATTAACGAAAAGAGTTAAAATAATTATATCAATCACCCACTCGAATGTAACAAAAATTTTCCACAAATCACAACAACTTTTCAACATCACAATAGAAAATAGAGAAAAAAAATTAATTTTTCCAATAACCAATAATCATTCGTCTCAATATACCCAAAATACAAAACACGAACAACATTTTTCCATATACACCGAGAAAATAATTTTATGTACATTTTCCTTTTTCTTTTTTCACTTGTCTTTTAATTTTCCGATTCGGTTCAGTTTTGAGTTGCGCGTTTTTACATATTTTCTCATGTATACATATATAATGTGTGTGTATGTGTAGGAACATTTTTTTTTTTTTTTTAATTTTTAAAGACCGCCCCATTCTATAAATAAACTCAATGAAAAACAAGAGAAAATTTATTTTCTTTTAAAATATCGAAATGAAAAGACGTGAACAATTTATTTGTACCTAATAGTTATGTACACGATAGTCGTCCATCACCTCGATACATATATGGTGTACGTATGTTGGGGATCGATTGTGGGGGTGTGATGTGCTCGTAATATCATCGCGATGACATTAACATGTAAACAAATATATATTTATTTTTTTGATATCGGGGTTGAACATGAACACATAAATAATGTATATAGGGGGACATATGTTTAGGTGTTTAGTGTGTGATATGATCATTTATGGTATTACAAAAATAATGCCGGGTCAATAGAATAAACATAAAAGGGTTGATTTTCCGCTTGTTACAGGGGTTAATAAATAATTGTAATGTGTCAAATTTCTAATAACAACAATTTAGATAGAAAAGTGACACAAAATTTTTGTTGGACAAACACAGTAGTAGGTATTGTTGATTTTGATGATAAGGTGGTGCGTGCTCCTGTGTATGTATGTTTTTGATTGATATAATTTGAGGTTAAAAAAGGGGTACATATTTTATCGAAAGGGTTATATAAATTTTAACAGATAATCGTATTATCATAAAGTCAAAAATTCCCATATCTAATACATTTTAAATGATTTCCCACACTTGCCCTAGCTCATGCAAGATAAATAGCTTCTTGTTCTTATTTTATACAACATATACGTTTGAGTAAGGTCAACCGCGATTTTTTTTTCTTTCTTATCTACTCATCTTTATCTTATATATATACATGTATATGGATACTCAAGGGTTTTTTGTTGATTTATTTCGATAAAATTCTATTATAAAACCGCACATATAACACCCTTTGGGATTTCTTATATGTGTGTAGATTTCAAAAATAACAATAACAAATTGAATTTCTTAAAATATATATAAGAAAATAATGGGTATTTTTTGAAGGGTGATTTGTTCCTTTATGTGGAGGGATATACCATACACATTATAAAAAATTAGGAAATTATGTTTTTTTTAGGATCAATTGAAAAATTTATTGTGAGGTTAAACTGCTGTGGTTGTGATTCAGATAAAACAATGATCCCGCACATTTTATAAGTTGTTGTAAATAATTTCGCGATAATTATAATTTTAAAGAAGTCATTATATCAACGTCATTATAGTAAATAATGCTGTTTTTTAAATGATACTTCAGATAACAATTATAAACATATTCAAACATGCTATATATGGTATATGTGAAAATTACTTTTCACGTATATATCACACATATACACAATACTCGAGAATTTTGTTGTCGTGATTAAACAAGCAACTAGCAAAACAAAATTAAATTCGACAAGATTATAATTATTTGTTATATACAGTTTTAAGGTTAGGGTTTTAAGAATGGTTTAAGTGATGATAAGTTTTATCTCGAGTATAGAAATCTGCTAGAATTTAAAAATTTTGTTAAAACGAATAAAATTGCTAGTCTACGCTTATAATAACCGTCTTACATTTATGTTTGATTATACTCATGGTTTTGGCCATTCATAACATTCACCCGCGTTTGTAATAATGGATGTAAAGGGATCATATCAGCAAACCCATATCAGAAAATATATCAGATGAATATCGAATGGATGTTTCTATCACTCTGTTTTGGCAAAAACTGAAATTGGCAACATATGATCCCAGTCAACACCTTGTAACCAAATTGTATTATATATTTGGTAACAACAATCTAATTGGGTCAAATAATTTAACTGCTTCTGACAATCTGCGTTTGGTAAAATTATAAATAATCAAATTCATCTTGAATTTTTCAAAATGTCACATGTAGGTGAAAACCTAACTCAAACTACCTAAACATTTTTTCGATGGCGCCTGAGAAATTGATTTAAGCATTCTGAAGCGGAATATTAATTCCACCAATTGGACGAGCCATCTCAGATACCAATCGGAACTTCGTGACTGTACTGCTCTCCTTATAGATTCGCCATGGCGAGGCAGGTAGTACTGTATAAATGCAGCATCGATAAGTAGGTTCATGTGGCCTAGCTTTTCATATTTATAGAAAAACTGAGTATACTTTTACTTAAATGCAGCATCTTGACTGAATATTCTGTGTACTTTGGTCCAAATTTGCCGGAACACTTTTACGATGTCGGCTGTGGAAATGATTAAATGAGTTGTGAATCTGAGTATAAATTCCATAACTTCGTGACTATATTGCTCTCCTTATATTCGCCATGCTGGGCGGGAAGTTATGTTTAAATGCAGCATCTTTGGCCAACGTTTTGGGACTGTCTAGTATTATGCCTAGACTAACTATATTTACCGTCTTCGGCCTTGCAATTGTACAACTAGTTCCACTGGCAATTGGCCAATTGCTATTTCCTATGGTGCAGTAGGTAGTACTGTTCAAATGCAGCACCGTTGACTACATTCATATGGTCTCCTCATATTTATCAAGCAAATTAGTATACGTTTGGTTAAATGCAGCATTTTGACAAAATCAGACAAAGAATAATAAACACTTCAAAAAAAGAAATTATTCCAGAACTCAATGCTATAGTGGCAGTGGGCCAACGGTTCAAAAAATTTTAAATAAATGCTAAAGTACTGCATCGCCTTGTAAACAATGATAGCCTATGTTGGAAATAGGATTGTAATATCAGTAAAAGTTATATCGAGAGTTATATCGAGTATCGTCATGAGGATGATGTATAGGTTTTTATCTAAGCCTGGATTTGCAGTTGGCCGAGATATTAGGCTATGTTGAGTAACTGTTCTAAGTAAACTATGTCGATTGCTCTCATTTCTGAATTTTTGTGTTCTGAAAACCTCGACCATCCAGCAGAAATTTATTTAGCTGTTCTCCTAATAGGTCCTGAAGATTTGTTTTTTTAGACAACAGTATTTTCGGTTCTGGTTATATTTTATTGCTAAACGGCAATACGAGTTCCCTTCACCAGACTGAGCTGACCAAATACTGTTTCTAACAAGTTCTTAAAGCTTTGTCGTAAAAGTGTTATCGCTCGAACATGGCAGCTATATAATTTCAATACGACGGGTCTGGTTACTAAATGATGACCCGCTATCGTAAAAATTTGGAACAATTAAGTATGTTATGCTGTTAAAGTTAGCCGAAAGTTTCCAGCCGAAAAAATAAAAAAAATCGATAATGCAGATTGTTTCTTTGCTATTCCAGCCGAAAGTTAAAAATTGTATATTTTTTTGATTAATTTCTAACCGAAAATTTTTCTCCGACATTTTCCAGCCAAAAAAATTTGATGCTACGAAAAATTATCAAACTAACTGAAAAACACTTATATTAAAACTAATTAAAATATACTCATATACGCAATTATGTTTAAATTCAGAAATCTCTATAAAATCAACCTTTAAAGTGTTATGGCTGGATATAAGTTTATTTTAAGCGGTTTGTCAATGGCTATCATTGGAAAAAAATTTGGGTCAAGTTTCATGTGGGGAGTCCGGGAAATTCGATTCATTGAACACTTTAAAAGATGATTTTATAGAGATTTTAGAAGTTTGCACTACGGGTTCGAATTCCCGGACTCCCCACATGAAACTTGACCCAAATTTTTTTCCAGTGATAGTCATTGACAAACCGCTTAAAATAAACTTATATGCAGCCATAACACTTTAAAGGTTGATTTTATAGAAATTTTAGAAGTTTGCACTACGGGTTCAATGAATGGAACTTTTCCGGACTCTCCACATGAAACTTGATCAAATTTTTTTCCAGTGATAGCCATTGATAAACCGCTTAAAATAAACTTCTATCCAGCCATAACACTTTAAACGTTGATTTTATAGCTATTTCTGAATTTAAACATTATTGCATATGAGTATTTTAATTAGTTTTAATATAAGTGTTTTCCAGTTAGTTTGATAATTTTTCGTACCATAAAATTTTTTTTTGACTGGAAAATGTCGGAGAAAAATTTCCGGTTAGAAATCAATCAAAATATATATTATACAATTTTTAACTTTCGGCTGGAATAGCAAAGAAACAATCTGCATTATCGATTTTTTATTTTTTCGGCTGGAAACTTTCGGCTAACTTTATCAGCATAAGTATGTTAAGCTTAAAAAAACTTCAAATTTTACAAAAGTTGCGATTTCTAAACTTTTATCCACGAACGCCTCAATTCAAACTTTTCTTTTATCGTTTATGGCTATTCACCGACGATTAACCGAATATTCTGTTTTGGACTGTCGACGCAATTCCTTTTGACGTCCGATCGGATGTACTATTAAAGGTTTGATTTGCGTATAGCATCTGGGCACTGTATTGCTCCGTGATAGCCTATATATAGTAGTGACATGTCACATGGGTCGACTCAAAAGTTCTGGTCTTCAACAGGGGTCATATAGATGCTGGAAAATCTCTTTTTATTTCCCGACCCTATAGGTATTTGAACCCGGTATCAAAATGTGTGATGTTATAGGATTCAACCATATAGCCTTACGTTTTAAGCAAAGAGGCAAAAATTATTGTTTTAATCGAACCGTTTGGATTAATACAAGTTTTTTTTTCTAGCAGGGCGATTAGTTTGAGCTTTTATTTTTAGAATAATACCAGCACTACTTTGAAAAGACAAAGTGCCAACTAATCGCCGCTGTGTTCGATAACCGCATCCGAATATAGACGATTTTGAAACAGAGTTGTCGGTTCTGTACTGTATTATTGTCGCTATCCAGTGTCCCTCTAGACTGGTGTCACCTTTCCTGGAATCGTAACATAGTTCATAAAACACTTATTATTTTGCAATGAGCTAATGATACTTCTCTCATACGCATCGTTATGGTATTGTATATTCGTACCACCGCTAAAAGTTCAAGATACATATGGTCGTGGGTTTTTGAGTGTTAATGGTTTCCTGCCCAATCATGACCATGGACAGTTGGATTTTATGGACTTGTTCTGTTTTTTATTATGGTAGCAGAAAAGATCGATTCATGTAAAAACTGATTGCAAATTGTAATATAATTTTTATCAGCCTTCTTTGATATTTCAGGAGATTCTTCCCGTGCCTATAGGCTCATTGTTGCAAATAATGAGTTTTAAACTAAATCTTAACATATTTCAATGAGCCAATAGTTTTCAATGAGCCAATTTGTTTTAGAGGTTCACAATTTTGAGTTGGCAACACTGCTTTATTTGACAACCCCTTTAACAGCTTGTAGTTGCTTTTTGTTGAGTTTAATTTGACATTTCATTGTGGATAGACTTACGTCATAGCAACGTTTACAAATTGTTGAAATGTTTAATGGGATACATAATCGTCCTTCAGAGCGGTTAATTCGAATAACAATAGATCGCTTTTGAACCACGTATACTCTTAATGATAATGCGCATCCCGTGAGACGCCGAACAGTGCGCTCTGAAGAAGCTGTATCAGCTGTACAGAAAAGCATTGAAGTAGATCTTAATCAATCAATTCGTTGCCATTCTCTGCAACTATGATTGTGTCCTTCCACTTTGTGAAAGATGTTACGAAAGGATCTTTACGCAAGGATCGTGCTCCAATTTGGCGAATGAGCTGAAGCATAAATTGATATTAATGTTGAATTTCCTTCCAAAAGTTTATTCTTCGATGAAATGAAGCCCATTTTTGGTTGAATGGGTACACCATTACATCCACAGAAAATTACTGTTTGGTGCACTTTATGGGCTGGCGAAGCCATTGGTCCATTTCGTCTTCAAAAACAATGATTCTATACGGAATGTTACTGTCAATAGTGAGCGGTATAGGGACATGATTAGATATTTTTTCGTACGTTGATTAGCTGGCACTAATCTTGCTGACATGTGGTTCCAACAGTACGGAGCGACATGCCACACAGCATAAAAACTTTTGATGAAAGAATAATTTCGCGTAATTTTGGTTCAATTAATTGACAGCAAGATTTGCTGATTTAACCCCATTGGATTTTCTTTGGGATTATGTAAAGCTGTGGCGGCTGAAATCATCGCCGAAATCATATACCCGCAAAATAGTCGTTTCAGTGATAATCTTTCTTAAATGATATGAACTTATCCATCCAAGAATAGTGGATAATCCAGTGAAGTAGTCATATCGGGAGAATTCAGAGGATGAACAAGCAATTCAATTTAACAAAAGCCAGCTATGTATACTTAAGCTTTATGAACTTTTTTAATCTCAATATAGTGGAAAAAGAACAAGTTTTACACAATTTTTCAACTTTAGATCCATAACTGCCTCAAATTAGATCATTCAAACGAAAACCTTATAGCACAAATCTTCCCGACCCTGAATGTGTGAATATATATATTAAATTAAAATATTATTTATTAAATACAATTTATAATAATAATAAAATAATTTCAATTTAACATTAATAGACCTATACATATTATAACAAAAATAATGGCACCACAATACTGATCAATTCAGTCTGCCAAAAACATTAAATTAATGTTTGTAATTTATTTGATTCAATTTACATTATGTCACACCGAAATAAAAACAATTCGGGGAAAACTACCCCCCCTTTTCCATTTTTACAATAATATTATTATGTATATTATTTGTGTTTCGAAAAACCATAATCTACCACCTCGCCACGCTGTGGTGTGTGGATCGAGATGGGGTGATGTATATGGTATATATCGTGAGGTGGAGTTTTATTTTATTTTAAATTAATTTTTTCAAACCAAATAATGAATTGCAATATGAAATGTAAAAAAAAATGTGGAAACATTACCCCGCTAAAAAAAATGTGTCATTGGAATTGAAAAACAACTATATAGTGTGTGTGTGTGTGTGTGTGTGTATGGAAAATAATATTTATAGTTTTTGATTATATATAGTATTGGGAGCGACATTAAGCGCGGCGACAATTTAACACCAAACAGCCTCCGACACACACTATATACCAGCAACAACAAAACAGTATCAAATTTATTGTTTTTAATTTGAAAGCATAAATTAATAACCAACAAACGGAAAGCTCATGTCCATTCGTGATAAAGCTTTATTGAATTGTGCTCAGCGTAGGATAATATGGACAAAATATAAAAATCATCGTACAGAAGAAAACACAATTGAATGACATTTTGATGAATGGATATATAAAAATTTTCCCGTATTGAAAATACGACAGATGAAAATGTATAAAAAAAAATATGGCAAACGAAATTAATTAATTTTGTTTCATTATTGGGTTATAATTAACACAGTCAAGGTTCAAATTACACTAAAGGAATGCTATATATGGGCATACAGGCCAGAATTACATTCTATACATAAATATTGAAACAAAAAACCTTTTCGAATTATGTCCGTCTATAAACATATACACAATAAAATATATAGAAGTCATTCTCAATGACTAAGGGTGGTATGAGGTGGGATGAGTTTGATATAGATTAATTAGAAAAAAAAAATAATTCTCAATTTATATAATTTTGATGGGCACGGCGAGTATATAGAAATTATAGAACAAAACCTATTAAAAGCTTATATACAACAAAAAATTGATGATTATTTTTTTTTGTTCATTTTATTCATTTAGCAATTAACAAATTGATTTGAATAATATAATCCACCATACACACCACCGCGCACAACACTCCGAATTCACCAGCATATATACTTATTACCCATTATGGCTATAGATATGATAATTATCAATTTGGGTATTATTTTACTCAAAAACAACCCAATTGAGTTTTAGTGTATTTTGTCTAAGGGATGATTATGAAAATTAATAAAAATAATATTTGGACAGTTGTAATTAATTAGAGATATTCGAAAATGCAAATGTGAACTGAAGTTAAAAGGGCAATTAGCTGGTGGTGATTAATTATTTTCGATTCTTATTTATTTTGTCATTGATGGTTCGAGGGTGTGTATCGTATTTTCCAAACGAGCACAGTCGAAGTGTATGTTAAGTTTCATAGAATACAACTGTACTATAAGCTAGAGGCTAGAACTCACATAGCTCGCTCCATCGTACAATTTCACATTGAATGCCTTTTTATTTGAATGCACCTGATTGGTTGACGTATTTGTAGCAACCAAACTTGAATCACCAAAATACAACCTGTGTCAGACGGAGTGGCTTGCTGTTTCGCATGGCCTTACGCAGATTGTTAGTGATTCCATATTTGAATGTCAAATTCTACAAGCAGTCATATTCTGGATCCTTGTCAATTCCGCCTGTCATGGAAGCGCGTGTCGAAGCTGGAATTGGAAATTCTGACCACAACCTGATAACCGTAAAAATATCTGTCGCAACACCACCAAAAATAATACAGCACCCAAGGCGTCTGTGCCATTTTATTGAGGCCGACAATGATGGTTTACGGTCATTTTTCATCATTTCCCGTACGAGCCATTGTTTTTTTTAAAACAATCAAATAGACGACGCCGTTTCCAATTTCACCGAAACCGTTGTACATACCGACCGCTACAACCGTTGTAACCGTTGTAAATTTCGTTTGAAGAAGTCCACACGTAACATCTGTAAAAAAATCTGTGCTAAGGAAGCGAAAAGAGCCGACAGCAAAAAAGCCGCTTGAAAATCTCTCATCGCAACTTTTACCAGATGGTCGCATCGGTTGCCAATATTTCTAAAACATCTATTTCAAGTGGTGGATCTATATTTTCAGGCCGACTTACTGGCAAATGTCTTCACTTCGAACTCGACCTTAGTTGTCCCCGATGGAGTTACGCCTCCATTAATTCCGTATGTTGGTTCCAAAATGAATACTTTCAACATCTAGGAGGAAATGAAAATAAATAAAGCCACTGTACCTGACGGGATTCCTGTTAGAATATTGAATGAGTTTGCCAGTGACTTGGGTCCATCCAATATTAAATAACATTTTTCTTCTTTCTTATAAGCAAGGTAAATACTCGAACGTCTGGTAGCGTGCGATGGTGAAACCGGTCCTTATGGTTGTGATAAAACTGACCCCTCAAACTACCAGCCAATATCAATTGGGTCAGTCGTGGTTAAAGTTTTTGAGAAATGCATTAACCAACAACTGGTGAACTATCTTGAAATTAATAATAATTTCAGATAATAAGGTTCCGTGAAAGCCGCTCCACAACCGATCTCTTCGCGTATGTTCTAAACAAATGGAATCTCGCCTTTGAGCACCACGGAGAAGTCTTGGCAACCGCTTTGAATATATCCAAGGCTTTCGACAAGGTTTGCCATGAGAATCTTATTTGTAAACTTGTGGCATACGGCTTGGATTCGATGATCATTAAGTGGATAAACAGCTTTTTCAAAGACTGAAATATCAACGTTGTGCTAAATGGCAGATTATCAACGACACACTGCTCAAATGCCGGAGTCCCTCAAGAATCAGTTTTGTGACCAACTGTGTTTTTGTTATACATTAATGACTTGTTGGATAGCACTGTGAACCCTATTCACAATTTTGCCGATGATGCGACATTGCACTCTTCTATTTCATTTGAGGTCGAGCCTACTCCTTCACAGTTAAACGGTAAACGGCTGCAAGTTGTCACTTCGCTTAATTCCGATTTTAGTACAATATTTGAGTGGGGAGTAAAAAATTAGGTCACTTTGCATCAGGTTCTCCTGATATATAAAACCTTTATTAGACCTTGTATAGAATCTGACTGTCAAGTTTGGAGTGGTGCATATGGCATTGCTCTCCAGTTGCTGGATAGAGTTCAGCGGCGTGCCATCCGAATAATACGAAACTCCAGACTTACAAAAGATCTAGACAGCCTGCAGCACCGCAGAGATGTTGCAGAGCTCTGCGTGTTCTATAGATTAATAAATGATAAATGTTCTGCAGAATTAAAGGAGAAAATGCACATAGGTTTACGGTGAAGCTGCTGAAACCTCGAGTACAAAGTGCGAATTTATTTATCGAACATCCAGGAAGTGGAATTTGTTATCCGGTTTTCAGTTTCTGGTGGAGTATAAAATGCACAAGTTTAAGGCAGCTATCAACCTTTACTTGAAGGACCGCGCGTCGTGTGCAGGAGCTCTGAGAATTACAAGGAGCTAGAACGGTCTAAAAGTCCGCCCTGCACCCAATTAAAGATTAATTTAAAAACAACAACATTCAATGACAACGCGCTGACCATTACAGCGCGCGATTATTAAAAAAAGCACCATTTTCTGATATGGTTTGAAAAGTGTAGTCCAGAATTCAACGTAATCCATGACTGACGAAAATTTTCAATGTGTCCGCGCTAGTACATTTATTTACAAATATAGATTTATACAATTGAATCTCTACAAAATTCATAAAAGAAAATAAGTATTAATTGCAAGTGTTAATACCATAAAAGTCAGTTTGGACTAGCAAAAGCACAGATGTTAAAACACTTGCACTATGGTGGCGAGCTTGAGAATTTGGCATTTTCTGATCGTGTTGTAAGATATTTCAATCACTATTGAAATATCTTACATATAAATATAAATATCTTATTTTTAGTTGGTCCTAATTCGAACAAACTCTAGTTAAAAAGAGGCGATATCTGGTTCAAAATGGTTGGGCGACAATAAATACTGTGCAGTACTAACACTAGACGTGAAGAATGTCTTCAATATTGCTAATTGGAATTGTATATATAACGCCCTTACTCGGATGGAGTAATACCTATCGTTAGTAACTGCCATCTATTTCAGCCAGAGGGCTCTTAATTATAAGAACGTTGACGGAACGAAAACATTTGTGATAACTGGTGGAGTACTACGAGAATCCGTTCTAGGTCTTACGCTCTGGCACTTGATGTTTGTTGATGTGTTCGACTCCTCTTAGTATGCGAACCCCAAGTAGTGGGCTTTGTTGATGACATTGCCGTAATGGTAGCCGTAAAATACAGGAATTAGATCATACAATTTCTAACCGACCGATTTGCACATTCAACAATTGTCAGCTTATACCGACTTGGAATTAGCAGAACATAAGACAGATGCAGGTTGGTGTCCACAGGGCATTAGATACCTAAAGGTAATGATGCTATACTGTCATATAACACACATTTCATTACTTCCAGCGAAAGAACAAGCAGTATAAACGCGAAATTGTCGCTATACGAGTTAAGCTCGACAAAGCAGAAGAGTTCTGCTAGCTATCGTAATTACTCTCCTTGATATACGCCAATTCAATTTCGGCCAATGTATAAGCCATTTCTTATCCATTACACCCTTCTTAGGAGACAGGTACCAAATATCTCAAATTATAGAATATTACGTGGAACTATTTGAACACATCTCGATTGTGCCAATTGAATCCACCGGATGATGCTATTATATTTACTGGAGCTGGTCCATATTATTGCCAATCACTGTCCTTCATGGATTTCCGTTATATTCCATCTTCGTTTCCCCCCCAGTTTACTAAATTTAGCTCTGAGGTTTGTTCATCAAACAAAGATATATAAATGATTCAAAATCTATAGACGACAACTAGTGTAGTATCATCTCCCGTTTACGTTAGTAAGACTCGACCAAAAGGTTATTTGCAATGAGAGCCTGAACGATCATCTCAATTATTGTAGTTTTTTTCCCGCCGCTCAGGCTTGATTGGATCATTATGACGTACAATCTTAGTTCTGAAATCGGTTTGTTTTTCGAATGAAGCCGAAAAAATCATTTCGTCTTGTGAGAATACCCAGCAAGAACCTCAAAGTATGTTTAACATAATTTAAAGTATATTTTTGTCTGCTTCCTCAGTCGGTTTAGTTCCCTGGTCTACCATGGTGCCAGTTTACTTAGGCTTACTTAGAGGGCAGTTCTTTTCATGAGCGCTGATTATTATAATCTTCTGCACTTTTTGATCTTCATTACTGAATATAGAAATGACTCGTTGAGATGAAGGTTTTAAAATAACTCAATCAGTGTTTCTTGAGTTCCTAAATTCTCTAATTTCCGTTTTATCACTGGTTAGAGAGAAGGAGATGTAGCGATGCCTTCTTTACAAAATGTTTAAATTCTGGCTTAAATTTTTTGAAATCTGGTTTTAATGAAGAAACCATTAACAGATGTAAATGAAAATGATGCTAAAAAGGCAAGAGACTCTTTCCACCAACAACCATCATTTCAGATGCAGCTCATTTATCAGTGTCATTTGGTGTACTGAAAATTGTGCTCACGAACAATTAATTTTTAACAGTTTCTGTTTGATGTGGACTATAGACTGATGTCAACATTAGACCTTATTTTTTCGAAAATGAACGTCAAGATGCAGTAAAAGATGTTGTCAATGTTATACAATTTCTGCAACAACAAACATATCTGAGTCCTCTTTTCTACAGCCTGCGTCAAAGTGAGCCCTTTTAAAAATTTTATGACGGACGAAGACGGAGTTAGTCTATCTTACACTAATTCCGACAAAACTTCGGATGAAGATTAAGTGAAAAATAAATTTTTGGGTGACTGACAGTCGATTACTATTACTTTTTACTCTAACAGCATTGCAACAAACCATTCATGCGTTTTTTTATTTTGTTTTCGTAACTGTTCAACTCTCTACCACATTATTGCGTTCAAACTGTAGACAGAAGCGCACAACTTCGTGAGATATGGTATATAGTCAGGAAGTAACCTTATCGTTTATAACGTGTTCATAAAGGCAAGTTTTATTGTGCTGTCAGCTGCTCAGTGTATCATAATATATATATATATATATATATATATATATATATATATATATATATATATATATATATATATATATATATATATATATTTGTATATATATATATATATATATATATATATATATATATATATATATATATATATATATATATATATATACAGGGTGAGTTTCTTAATAAATGCAGGGCTTTTATTAGGAAACTCACCCTTCTCGAGAACGGTGCTAGATAGGAGAAAATTACTTATAATGAAATTTATTAAGAGTCGAGGGGGACGTCTAGTGGTGATATTCAATGACCTTGAAACTCATTAGTTTCGGAGATATAGGCTAAAGTTAGGTTTTTTAAAATTAGAACCTATACTTTTGAGTGTTTGTTTTTATTAAGCAATTAAAAGTAAACACTTTTTGCTCACACATCATTTTTGTAAAGTGTATGATTTCAGAGATATGAGCAAAAATTGATATTCACTAAAGCAATCAAATTTTCCCTAAGTTCTACAAATTAAAATAGAAAATATCAATTGTTGTTTGACTTATTATGCAATTTTTTGGTTTTATTACTTTGTGATAAAATTACAATTATCTTAGAAAATGTTTGATATCATGTTATTTATTAATTTAATAAATGTTCAAAATGTCCGCCATTTGATTCCAAACAGTTTTCTACTCGTCTTATAAAATTTAGTTGAACTGCTTCTAATTCAGCTTCTGAAATATGATTTCTAACAATATCTTTAATTCTTTGTTTCATATTTTCAGCAGTGGTAGGCCGATTGAAATAGGCTAAGTCTTTCACTTTTCCCCATAAATAAAAGTCCATGCATGTTAAATCGGGTGATCTTGCTGGAAAAGGAGTAGGGCCACTTCTTCCAATCCATTTATTCGGAAACATTAAATTTAGTTGTTGTTAGGAAGCTATACCAAAATGGGGAGGCGTACCATCCAACTGAAGCCACATTTCTTGTCTTATTCGCAATGGAATGTCTTCCAATAAATTGGGAAAATCTTGTAATAAAAAATTCACAAATTTTTGTGTAGTTAGTGTTCCATCAAAAAAAGGTCCAATTAGACGAGATCCAACTATTCCAGCCCAAGCATTTACACTCCAACGATGTTGATGGTCAACGGAACGCATCCAATGTGGATTCACGTCATTCCAATAATGTAAATCTGGAGAATTACATTATTGGAATGACGAAAGAAATCTGGATTTTCTTCAATTTGATGCCTCGCCCAAAGACAAAATTGAATTCTTGATCTAAAATCATTAGCAGATAACTCTTGCAGCAATGATATGTGGTACGCATGGAATTTGTTTTCTCTCAAAACGCGAGACACGGTCGTTTGAGATATTCCTCTACCTCGTGCAATATTTCGTGTTGATGTGTGTGGGTCCTGTGATACTGCAGCTAGTACATCTACAATAATTTCCTCAGGACACTCACGACCTTTCCTTTGGTTTCTTATGCTTCCGGTAGTGCGCAGCTTATCTACTAAACGTTTAAATACACCTCTTCTAAAGTGCCGACGATCTGGATGTCGTTAAGCGTATAATCTAAACGCCATGCTTTCATTTTGTCGACACTCACCGTGGATCATCATCATGTCGAATGCTTCCTGGTTAGTGTACAACATGATAACAAACTTTTTCTAAGATAATTGTAATTTTATCACAAAGTGTTTTAATTGCTTAATATAAACAAACACTCAAAAGTATAGGTCCTAATTGAAAAAAACCTAACTTAAGCCTATATCTCCGAAACTAATGAGTTTCAAAGGTCATTGATCACCACTAGACGTCCCCCTCGACTCTTAATAAATTTCATTATAAGTAATTTTCTTCTATCTAGCACCGTTCTCGAGATAAAAGCCCTGCATTTATTAGGAAACTCACTCTGTATATATATATATATATATATATATATATATATATATATATATATATATATATATATATATATATACATATATATGTATATATAATTATATATATATATATATATATATATATATATATACACATATATATGTATATATAATTATATATATATATATATATATATATATATATATATATATATATATATATATATATATATACATATATGTATATATAATTATATATATATATATATATATATATATATATATATATATATATATATATATATATATATATATAATTTTATATATATTTATATATATATATATATATATATATATATATATATATATATATATATATATATATATATATATATTCTGTTGTGTATCGTAAGGGCGATCATGTACTTTGTGTGAGTAAAATTGATTATAATCAGCTAATTAGATTTCAGTTTTGTGTACCTGTTTAGATACTTAATACCTGAAATTATCTAAGTTAATTTTGACAGATTATATTGTCTTCATATATGCCTATACACAATTAAATTTGTTTGCGGTCGAAAAACTAGTAAATTTTATTTCCCATCCTATAACCTAATATACAAAAATTATTTTGTATACAATTATTTCTTTGTTCAATGTAAGGAACATATATAAGAAAACCTCAAGTTAAACGAAACCCGTAGCACAAATTATAAAAAAGGATAAACCAAACTAGAAACTATATAATTTTCAGTAGTTTTACAACTTAACTATAGAACAAAACAAAAAAATAGTGTAGCAGTTACTAGTAGTCTTGTATTGTCTTGTATTTTATACGATCACAATAAATACTATAAGAATATGGACGGAAATATTAAGATTTTCGTCTTTTTTCTTATTTCTTCGTCTTCTCATCTTGTCATGACAATGAAATTATTATTATTATTATTTTAGAAAAAAAAATGTATAATAACAATAATAATAATTTCCTGGTTTTTCTTTTGCTTATAAACAAAAATGTGTATAAGAAATTTTTATTGTTTTTAAGAAAATTATTTAACTATAAATTTTCCTTTTTTTTTGAGGATTTTTGATAAGGAAAATTTTCCATAATTTTAAGGTTTTCTTCTTCGTCTTATTTCGGTATACGGTATAGTTGTTGGGTATTGTGGTTGATAATTAATGAAGATTGTGTTTAAAAAAAAAGTATTTTGTCTTCTTATTTCATTTGGAAAATTATCTCGTTTCTATGTATGTAAAATATGAAAATTATCAACCGTAAGTCAATATTCTTTTGGTTTGTCCCATTGTGCATGTCTCCAGAATTCTCGAGACAAAATATAATATATTTTATTTAAATTTAATTTATTGATCACATAAATAGAAAATAATCAAATTATATAATCTTGAACAATTTTCTTTTGCAAATATGTAGAACAGATAAACGGAAAAATATGTATAAAAAAATGAAAATTGGGAAAATTTATATTCTTAATGTAATTTTCATAGTTTATTGTGATTTATAATCTTGATGAAAATTTGATAGTTTTTCTTTTAGTTTTTGTGGGTGCGCTCGTTCTACCGACTGTGGATTTGATCTGTACTTCGTTAAGTCTGATGTAGCAGGATCGAATCGAATGGTCCTGGTTTGTAATTGTTTAGGAGAGATATACATACTGGTATACTCCAACTGATATGACTATTATATAAGGACATCATTTACAAGTACAATTCATTTCCCATACATATAAAACTACACAAAACTTTGGAAAACTACAAAAGAATTTCCTTTTAGTTTTTTTTTTAATAAATTTGAATTATTTAATTTTCCAAACATTATATATGAAGAGAATAAAATTTTTGATATATGAATTTATTTATTATGATTATGACCAAGAAGATTGTTGTAAAATGGGAATTACTAAATACTTTATTATAGAAAGAAAATGCAATACAATAGAAAAACTTTGTAAGAAAATTCAAAAGTTATCCGGCTTTGTTTTATTATATATATACATGAGTGTATTAGTATTTGGAGACATTTCTCTTCCTTGACAAAGAGTTAACCCATTCATTAACAAAAGCAGACTTGTATTTTTATTTTCAGTTAAGATTTGGAAAAAATATATAACAATATTATACTGTTACTCATCTCGTTCCCTCAATTGCTATTTGTACTCAATTATTAGATTCTGTTTTTTGGAAAATTACTGTGATGATCTGGTTACTGAGTATTCGTACTATTAATAACTATTAAATTGATTCTCATAGGGCAGATATTGTTCAGTACTGGGAATCGTTTTTCTAATTGCAATAGCTGAATCAAATACAATACTATGTTTTTCCCTTAAAATTGAGGAAAGGTGGGTAAATTGATGTATTTGGTGTAAGAAAAATTGCACTTTACCTTCTTCTAAGAAAAAATGCGTCAATTAAAATTTAAATGTGAAGTAGGCAAATGCCTAGTTCACATTACTGTTTATATTACATATAAAAAAACAGTTGCATAACTCTTAACTTTTCAAATTGTATTAAAATTGTCCTTGCTGTTATTGCGTTGCTGTTTCAATACATCCAATGAGAAAAGAATTGTCTCATCGGTAATATAAAGTTAACCATTGCCTATTCCGATGATTATTTTTTTACAAAACTCGCTATTTCTACTATCGAATAATAAAACTCATCATACCCATAAACAATTACCTTAGCTTCCAAGTCATTCAAAATTTGTTAGAATCAAATCCCCTTAGTTAAAGATATTTTTAAATATCAAGACTCCTCTTTAACACTAATATTTGGCCTAAATTCTGAAACTTTAAGTGCACAGTTTAATGACTGGTTTGCAAACTTACAATTACAAAGAAGAATCTTTGAAAAAATTGCAATTTTAACTTTCTTCCAAGAAAACATGCTTCAATCAATATTTAAATGTGAAGTAGGCAAATGCCTAGTTGAATTGTCCATCTTGCTGTTATTTGAAAAATAAGTGTTCATGGAAAATTACTTCAGCCAAAATTTATATTATCAAGAATTATAAAACGATTTGATCGTTAATGCAAACTATTTCATATAGATGTCGTGAATTGAGAATTTGAAAAAGAAGAGACAGAAATCGAACCAATCCACATTCCACAAAATAGTGAGAGGCTAATGTTAATGAAATATACATATTAAGACATTGTGCCTTCTTCGTTGATTTCTCGCCTTTTAGGTATAGTCCTATAACATGGGTCCCGCGTTTGTTAAGAAATGTTCCAAAAATGATTCAAAGGATCCTGCTAGCTAGAGTTCAGTAATATTTGCCTGCATTCATCATATTAATTTGTTCTAGCTTGTGACTTTTTCTTATTTCGAAAAATAAAAAAATGTCTTGGTAGAAAGAGATTTGGATCAAATGATGTAATAATAACTGAAACGATTATATATTTTAAGAACTGCGATGAAATTTTATAGAAGATTTAATGAAATTGGAAAACGAATAAGAGTATACGAGTTAAAGGGAGAGTATATTGAATGAAATAAATGAATTTTGGCTTAAAACTCTTTCATTTTACATAAACTTGTCAATCAACCGGCACAGGATCATCCTAGAAACCATTTCGACTTACTCCTACGCTATAGGTGGTTGTCCTATGTAAATTAGCCGAAATATCTATATCCTGTTCCATAACATTTTGTTTTAATCTCCATAAATAAAAGACTTCTGGTTGTTTTTGCGCAGTTAGCTAAATGGTGTCTATTAATGAAACCGAATTGGCACGGATAATAAATTGGAGCACCAAAAGCAATCAATGATAAACAGTAAGACGCGGCTTAGTAAAGCAAAGAATTATTTAAAATGAGACATGACACAATGGAAAAAAAAACGTTAATCGGATTGAACTGCACTTCTTAATCTTTGGTTTAAAAATAAACTGTTCGAAGTCAGTGAAGAAACTGTTAGTCACGTAAATGCTCCTTTAGGGAGAGAGTTAATTTGATAACAACAAATTTGAAGATTTGGCACAAGTTTAAGGCCGAATGAATTAATTTGACTTTCTCTCAATTTTTTGCCTTCTAGACCAAATCTTGTATAACGAAGATTTAGCAACGCGATTACGATCAAAAGACAAATTTCAATTAATTTGTAAGGAATACTAGCAGGATCAATACGACAGTTTATTATGATATAATCACCATAATATCACTATTTTAATGGTGGTTGTTACAAAAAACTAGAGCTTCCTTGAAAGAGCGTTTTATTAGAAAAACAATAACTTACCAGATATATATATATATATATATATATATATATATATATATATATATGTATATTTATATATATATATATATGTATATATAATATATATATATATATATATATATATATATATATATATATATATATATATATATATATATATATATATATATATATATATATATATATGTATATATATATATATATATATATATATATATATATATATATATATATATATATCATACGATAATATAAATGTATAAGAGCCGAAAGAGTGGATTTGTTTTTTATGACGATTACGATCCATTACGTCCTTAATATATTTATAATCCAATAAAGTCTGAAAAACCAAAAAATAAAAATCTCAAGCAATCATAATCATGGGCAATAACACAAAAAACCATTCATCTATTTATTGGCATTTAAAAATAATATCTATATATTTTCCAGTATCTGCGTTGGGAAAATTATTATTGCTATTGCTATTATTTTTGTTATTATTACACAAATTTTTTTCTATCTGGCTTTTATTTTATGTTTTCCACAAAAGGAACAAGGTAGCATAAAAATAGTTATTGCGATGACATACATTTAACAACAAAATACGAAGAAAAAAATTCACATTCTCTCCTCGACATGGATATGGATAGGTATTATAATTTTATTGGATTTTCCATGAAAAATCAGTTATGATTCTCAATAAAATATAAAAACAAAAAAAAAAGTTAAGACAATAACCAAAAACAGATGTTTCGTATCTCGAATCACAAGTAATAATTCCGAGAAAAAAAATTATGCTCGCATCTATAAAAATGATATGGCAAATTGTCTGTGAATCTGAAATTGGCTATATATTGCATATATAAAAGGATATATAAGTAGGAGATGTATGTATATGTGTGATGGATAATCGTAACATATTTTGAACGAGTGGAAAATTAGGAAATAATCATGATATACAATTTTATTGGGTTTATATCTCGAAGGGGATTAAATTGGACAAATTGGCAGGTATATAAACACGAGTCCATATATATTATGTAAATTGATTGATTGCTTGTAATTTAACTAGCGCGTGTGTTTAAGATAAAACCAGACACTTCTTTCCTATCGGTGCCGATTTGGTGCTTATATACAAAATGATGCAAAATATTATCGAGCCTCGACCAATAAATTTGTTTTGATACTAAACTAGTACCTGAGTCTCAGGGTTGTTCAACGAAGCGCCGTCTATCTTGCAATTTAAAATAAGCTTATCGAGCTGATGGAACACATCCTAATTGTAAAAATGAAGAATCTAAAGATATATTGTAATTATTTCAAATTTATGAGCTTTATTTATGATAGTACAAGTTTTTTTGAAAATACTCCTTGAATCATATTTGGTAAATATATAAGAACCACCTTCTTTCGTTAAGGTTTATAAGTTGACATCTTTATACTAATATCTGGCCGTTTTAAAAGTTATTTTTCCTGTCTTTGGCCTAAAAAGTATTCTTTTATCGTTTTATACATTTGAGAAGCTTTTCACATTTAATGAAGAAGCATTTAATGAATTTATAGCCAGTTCTCTCATCGTCTTTTTCAGACTAGGTTCTCCTTAAATATCCAGTAGTACCCGCGACTTTTGAATTAGACATTTGAATTTTCTCCAAAAATTTCTTAAATCATGTTCTTTGTCTCTTTCCATGTCACTACTGATACAGATACTGGCTAAACCGAACCTTTACATCCCAATTTGACTTTCTATGCGATATTCTTGAAAATGCAATTATTCTTGTTATTATATAGGCAAGGACTAGTGCGTATTTAGCCATAGAGCACCACCTTGTCTATATTCAGGATCTTAATGAACCCAAATATATCGGTCACCAGTCGAGACATTAATTCTCCTAGTCTAATTGTATTTAGTCCAAAATGGTCCAGTTGTATAGACATAACATGATTCTTTCTGTGCCAGATTAGCACGAGCCATGGCATCACCAGCCTCATTTTCTTAAATTCTAATATGTTCCGAATCCTAAATAAAAGTCAATTTAAAAAGATGGTTGTTAGTTACCTTATCGAGTTTAACCAGCTGAGATCCGTAGATGTCTAAGCTTATTATATTTAAACCAGTATACCGTAACAGGAACATAATATTAAAACCGTTTGGCTATCTTAAAAATACTCTTGTGTTATACTAGGAGCAACGTTGAACCAAAAGGAGTGATCGTTCGTGCTTGAAGGTCAAGAAAAGAGGCGATTGATTATTTAGACATTGAGGCTTTCAGTGTTAGTTTGTATGTTTGAACACTTTAGAATTAAAAACTTTTACTGTACCATCAATTATATTAATCCTCTAAAATCCGAATTTGTATTTTTTTCTAAGCATAATAAACTTATTAAGTTTGAATATCGAATCGGACATTGGCTCTTAATCTTTAAATGTATGGGCGTAACTTCTGAAAGACCAACTGTAGAAACAACGGCCAACCAACAGTTTTTGAAGAATTCCCACCAAACAGCATTCTTGTGTGTGCCTCTATATCTGCTCAAGTACTTAATATATATACTATCCTCTTATTTCTATCAACATCTTAGTGAAATAAAAAGCTTCAACACATCCACGAAGCGAAACTTTTTTTGTGTGGTCTTTTAATATTTTGAGCACTCACTATAAAATCTTACGTGGCGTTTGCTCTAAACCTTAACATATTAAGACCCCAAATTATCCATGACACCAAAAATTTTAAATTTGCTATCGATTTATCCATCGAACCATCCATGGAAATTTTTGCATTTTAAAAGTTGTAGGATTATGTCCTCCAAATATTATCTGTAGTATAGGTAACATCGAAATACTCATAACTTCTTCGCGAGAGTTTGATGACTTCTTTAAGAGTATGATTGATCAAGAAATATGAATACCAATTTTATAAGCGAGTGGTCTAGTATAACATGCACTTGGTTCAGATCATATCAAAGCATTATAAATCAACTCGATGGTAGCCACACATTAACTATTTATTAGATAAGAATGTGCATTCCACCAGATTCGTTTGGAGTTTTTTGATATTTGTATTTTGTAAAGCAGCTCAACCGTTTCTATTTTGTTTATTTAAACGAATAGCATCCCAACTACATTACACACCCAACATTGGTAAAGACTAAGAGAAGGTGACTTTCGGTATTCCAAGCAGTTGGGCTAGTTTTAAATAAAGCTCGCTTAAATACTTTTTTAAATACATACTCAAATTCTTATATGTATATATATATATATATATATATATATATATATATATATATACATATATATATATATATACACATATATATATATATATATATATATATATATATATATATATATATATATATATATATACATATATATATATATATATATATATATATATATATATATATATATATATATATATATATATATATATATATATATATATATATATATATATATATATACTCGTATATATGCAATGTGATACAAACGAATTTGTATCACGCATATGTATGTAAGCTTATCTGTTACATGATAGAATATAGATGATTGCACTATTAAGGCTAAATCCACGATAGCCCTAGTGCTCATTGCAAGTCGCAATTATATCCCAAGACCCATATCTCTGTGTGGGCAGTTACCCATATTTGATCCCGCATGTAACTTCTTTATTAATATCAGTTTATACCACAATAAAATCTTGTGGATTTTGATTGGAGTTAGTTCAACGCCATCAGTATTTTAAGATGACCTCGGCACATGAAATTGACCTTGACTGATGATAATGGTCCGCACTTGTGTTCGTTAATTCAATGAAATCGCAATTAAGTATTAAAATAATAATTTTCACGTCAAGTGTGATCATCGTAATGCGAATAATTGAAAAATTTTACTATTATATTATTTCTAATTTTCTTCAATTTTCATTTGATATCTACGTACTCGTATACATAAGAAGAGCAACCTGAAATATGTCAAATATGTATATAAATTTCGACAAAAAAAATGACAAACAATTATAATTATTCGTTAACTCGTTCATTAATTTTAAAGGTTTTTGCGTGTTAAATGGAAATTTTTGTCGTCGCGTTAAGGAAAATTAATAATTTATGGAATGAAAATAATCATAATAATTTTCATTTTATTTTTCTTGGTTGGCGGGCGGCGGCATCGTTTCTTTATTTAAATAATTTTATTTATTATTTATTTTTCTTAATAATTTTTAATTAATTAATTAATTATTTAATCTTTTATATTTATTTAGAATATTTATTTTTGACATTTTAAGTGTTTTTGAGATACTTTAGTACTAGAACAATAATAAGAAGATTTAATGAATCGTCAAAATATTTATTTTAACATTGGGAGTACCTTTATATGTATGTATATAGATAGTAGAGTGTGTTAGGCTGGTGGCATCCCAACCTCTTAAACGTATTATCGAAATTATTTATGCGGGCGTAAAATGCGTACGCTAAGGCGCGAATCGGGGTTGAAATTACATAAAAATAATAAACGGGTTGATAATTTGATAATTTTTTCTTCCGTTTTTCCGTAATTTTTTATTGTTTTTTTTTGTGTTCAATTTTCCCAAATAGGTGTGAAAGGTATAATATAAATGACAGAAAAATGGGTGTAATTAATTAGTTTTGCTAACTTTTTTTTTAATTTTCTATTCTTTCCCTATCACCTCTCATTTTAATAATATATAAAAAAAAATGAAAACAAGAAAAATAGGAAAATTATTTTATTTTATCAATGTTTCACTCTTGACACTTTTTTATTCTAATTTTTAATTAAAGATGGGGTTGACGAATTTTTTATATATATATATTTTTTGAGACATGATTTCAAACCACATTTTTTGATGTTCGGTGGAAAATACATATATACAACACAATTTTCCCGCGCGTAACCGTAACAGTCTAGGTCATTTAATTCACCAACATGATTTCGTTTAACAATCAAGTAAATGCAGAACCATCAAGCATATTTCGGTCATCCCTTATTTGAAGAAAAACGGATTAGTTCTGCCATCTTCTTGATTACTCTTATCCCGTCATGCCCCGCGCGCACACACATTTCAATCAACATAAAAGTATATTTTATATCTAATATCCATTAGCTAATAATTTTGTGTAACGTAATTTGAGATTTTATACATTTTTTTCTAATTTTCAATTTTCCAAATAGCAATTTTTTTTTTTATTCATTTAACAAGGACTCGGGTGATTAAACCTATCTACTCATTTTTTTTTTAATTTCACCTCTTAAGATAAAAAATTAACACCCACCCTTAGTATAATGATTCACATTTTTTTTTATTTTACTTTTCATCTCAAAGTTTAACTTGGGGTATTATTTATAAAAAAAAAAATGCTTACAGGAAAAGCAGGGAAGAATAATTGTAAAGTGCAAATGACATTGTTTTTCAAAGATAAAAAAAAAATTAAATCTTACATTTGTTGGATAATTTTTATTTTTTGTGTAGCAGAACCCAACAATATTATTTAAGAAAAGACAATTAAATGGTTGTCATTTGGTCCATTAAATATGCTTTTTTATCTGTTTGTCTTACATTTTTTTATGTTGTATATACGAGTACAGTTGTATGTAAATTCTCTTATTTGTTGATAACTTATTTTTTTTGTTTTGTTTTCAATAAGATTAAATTAAGATAACACACACAAAACATCTTCGTGTATTTGATTTTATGTTTATTACAAAAAATAAATTTAATTATGCTTTTGTGTTGGGCTAGTGCGTTCACTCTTGTTTCCCTTCTCGGTCTATGTTATCATTTCAATTTTATGCTTTGATCGTATTCAATTTTATCGTTCCTGAAAAATGGGACTGGGTTTGCAAGAGTGTGACTCCCATCAATCCGAAATGGCAACCATATTGCAAAAAGAACATATGAACCTCATGTGCATAGAAATCGAGCTAAACTATGTTTTACTTCCCCTCTCTAACAGCTTCTACTGATGTCATTATATTGCCTTGTAACTTTATTCTCATAGAACCCTGCTCTCAAAAGCTTCCGACAGTAATGTACCTATACCAAATTTGATAGACAATTTCTTCTCATAATTTAGTATGTATCGTTAAGCCTTAGAATTTTTTATTCTGAGAGATTATGTATATGTCTGAGAGAGAGAGAGAGAGAGTAAATAAAATGAGTATAGAAGTTTAATTTCGCACGATTTGTCCGACTAATACTTAATATTCCAAGTGACGGCTCATCTCATTCCATATTTGGCAGTACCCAGCAAAATTTAATGTGAGTGTGGCGCACTACCATTCTAAAACCTGCATTGTAAGTGGCAAGCTTAACCCCACAATAGTCAAAAAAACTGATGAGAATTTACATAAAACGTCTTTCTTTTAAGTAAAAATGTTACTTGAAATTAAAAGCTCGTGTCTATTTTCCAGAAACTTTCTGTAGCGCCATATTGTCTAGTTCGTAATGTTTTAAACTTGGATTCTGGTCGAATGATAAAATCATACACTTATTAATGTTCGTGTAGATTTGACCCACACCAATTCGTTAAACTGCCAATGTCCTTTTGGAGTTTACCGGCATCGCTAGTTCTCTATAGTTCTATAGAATTTAAGCTCGTCAGTAAACATGAAAATTTTTGAATGTAGTATAACTTCCACCGATAAAAGAATTGTATAAATCCATGGGAACCTTATGGTAAACCCTATGTAGCTTGAATTGACTTTCCAATATCGATGTATTGAATGCAATCGATTAAGCAAGATTTATACTATGCAATAAAGTTATTTGATGAGATACCACATTAGTATAACCGTTCTAGCACTGTACATTGATAAATAGACTTAAAAGCTAGGGCAAAGTCGATGTACACCACGCCAACTTGCGTTTTGAATTTCTATAACTTTGATGATGCTCCTGGTTAATTCAATAAGGGTTGGATTTAAGTTAAAATAATTTTGGTTTCACTTCTAGACCCAGTTTGAAGAATGTGATCATTCTTGTTATCTTTCATTTTTTAGAAAATTCGTTAAATCTCAACGACTGGTTAAAGAGTATGCCAAATTACTCATAATTCCAAATATACAGGAAAATGATGCAGGTATTTGGTCTAGACCACAACCATCACTGCGAAACGAAATTCGAAAATCGAATGTCAAAATCCGATTGCTATATAGTACACGAATTTTATTTTGGAAAAAATTCGATATCGGATTATTTCATAACAGACCCCCAGATTTAAGGCGAACAGTCAAGTGTGTAGACTTCATATGCTGGATGAGAAAAAACTCTGAACTCAGTACTTCTTTATTAAATGACGTCTCACAAATGATATATACCGTGAACAATAGTTTTGCATGGCATGTTGCCATGTCATTTTCGAAGACATTTTGCTTACGTTTCGGAATTTTGTTTCCTCAGTGTTTCGGTTTTCGAGGCCTTATTACTTCGACAACTATAGTGATGTGTCTTCAGATTTATGCTTCACTCCATGAAGATTTTGTTGATTTACATTGACTGAACCTTCCACTGAAATGTGTGTATCTGCTTAAAGCTATTAATGCATCTGGTAAGCTATATGTAAAGTTTCATGTATAACCACGCAACAAACGTTTTTAATTTATTAAAACTTTATTTTCGAGAATACTATTATTTCATTCAAATGATTGGCTCGGTTGAATCTGCAGTACCCCAGTCTTTTTTTTATTTGACATCACCATTTTTGCCCTAAACAAAATTTTCGAATATATGAAGCAAAACGTCGCATTTGTGGTTTAAACTAAATCTCGGCCAAGACTCCCTCTTCAATCATGAATCGTATAGCTGGAAACGGTTGACATCGATTGCCAGTGATGATATATGCATTAGAACATATTTTCCATACCAAACAAACAAACATATATATTGTTGGTGTGTTTGCTTCCTAATTGTCACGTGTGGATTTTCTATGCCTACTAGGGCAATTCTGTTTATGCATTAAACGCCGAGATGAAAATGAGCTTCGTGGGAAAATACTTTGAGAATCATTTTATAATATTTCCAAACGTTGTTCAAGCGTTATCGATTCATTTCGTGCACTTGACTCATCTTTGTAAATTTGTGAATTCTTTTTTTTTCTGAGCTGCTTATAAATTGCTTGGTACTCAGACTTACGATAAATTAGGTTTTTTCTGTCTTTCAGAGATATGTGATGTTTTGACCTAAAGTGTAATGGTGTGTTAGAAATTTAGAATCATGTTGGAAATGAATGGGAATAGGGAAGATTTAAATGTTTTGCTCACACCATTAAATTCAGATCTAGCTTTTGTTGAATTATACGTTTGGAAGTGCAAGGCGAAAGGCCAAATGGCCAAGAATAGGCATCTCAGAGAGATTGGAACTCTGCAACTAGCCATTGACTAATAGAGCAATAATACTGGACCGTTTCCGGTAATCTACAGTCAGATGGCATGTTTGAAAGGATCAATCGTACTTTGAAAGAATATTAAGATAAACACATTCACATGTGGGTTTAGAAATTCTGAAAAATGCAGAGCAAGAAACTACTGCGTGAAAGCCTCTATATATTTATATAGAGACTAGTCGTGAACCCACTTGAACATAACTCAAATAAACACTTGATGCGTTGGTTTCAAACTTTCAAACAAAAATCTAGGAGATCTAGAAATCTTCTCCGAAAGTAATATTTAACGAAATCATGCTGTCGTTGGCATTTACTATGGAAATTGACACGATTTCCCTTATCCGACCAAATCTCGGCTCAGTCTTCCTCTTCAATCATGAATCGTGGTTGGTAACGGTTGACATTGATTGTCAATGATGATATGTCTTAGAACCACATGCCATACCTAACAAACACATTTGGTGTGTTGGCTTCTTGACTGTTACGTGTGAATTTTCTTTGCCTCAAATACGGCAATTCTGTTTATACATTAGTCGCCGAGATAAAAATCAGCTTCGTGGGAAAATACTTTGGGAATAATTTTAAAATATTTCCCAACGAATTGTTCAAGCGTTATCGACTCATTTCGTTCTTTTGACAGATATTGGGAGCACTCATTAGTAAATCTGTGGATGCTTGGTTTTCTCTTGAGGTGCGTATGAATTGTTTGGCACTCAGTCGTACAATAAGTTAGTTTTTTTCTGCCTTTCAAAGATATGTGATGTTTAATATGAAGTTATAACTTTTGACCTGAAGTGTAATGGTGTGTACGCTTATGTTAGAAATTTAGATATGCTGGACTATTTCAAAAGGGATTCAAAAATATAATAAGACAAGTTGAGTACTCCACGGATAAAATAGAGAAATTCGGAGTCGATGTTCACTATAGAGTAGTAGGCAATCGTATTAAGTCTAAAAATCCTGAAAGAATGTGAGCCATTGGAACTCCGCAACTAGCCAAGAAGACAATATGCTAGATGAATCCATTTCATGATATTCAATAATCTGGGCCATTTCCGGAAATCATTAGATGCAATATTATCTCATGTTGTCTCTACTGGTTTTGTCGTTGAGTATATCTGTTAATCCCAATTGGGATGTCGGTGGGACTATCTAATTCTATACTGTCTAGAATACGACCAGAAATAGTGAGACTAATAAGAACTTAGCACACAATTCACAATTGCAACTCTTTTGTACTGCCAAATCTTATTTTTATGCTAAAATGATTTCTATGGCCCATTCAAAAAATAAAAAGGCCGACTATTGTTTTTGATAGATCAACAACCTCGTGGATTGACTTATTTACGATGGGATCAATAAAAGTCCTTTAGTACCTAAATGAATATTAACTTAAACACGGAATCAATATTGACTATACAGTAGTAGGCACTCGTATTAAGTTTATTAATCCTGGCAGAATGTGATTATGCTGTTCAGCATTGTGACAAAAATAAATTAAATAGCGAGGACTTAAATGTTTTGCTCTCACCATTAAATACAGATCTAGCTTTGGTCGAATTACACGTTTGGAAGTTGAAGACGAAAGGCCAAATTGATAAAAAGAAGCATCACCAGAATCATTATAGGACTATTGAATTAGAGCAATAACAATGGACCATTTCCGGAAACCATTAGAGATAACATTATCTCATGGTGAGATTGGACTATTGCTTTGATTTACTCCTACAATTTTATTTAGAATGACACATTACGATTCTATTTAGGGCAAGAAACTGTTGCGAAAATCCCATCTATAGAAACTAATCGTGAACGCAGTTGAGCACAACTCAAATAGACACTTGATGCGTTGGTTTCCGAATTTCAAACGAAAATATTTCATAAAATATGTAATCCCTCTCCACGTTGTGTTTGTAGGAGCTTAATGTGACCTCAATTTTCCAAATTCTAATAATCTTCTAAGTAGATTATTTATATCGCAAATTCAATCCATAAATCATCAAACAAAATATCACCAGAACCATCATCATCCATTTATTCTTCTAACTATCTTATACATAGACAATATTAAATCAAATAATAATAAAAATTTTATCTTTTATTAGTTTGAGTCTCTTGTGTTTTGTTGTTGGTTTACTTAAAGATGCTGTTGTCTTCCAAGATGCGGCGATAACCATCAAATAATATTAACAGTAATAATACTATTTTCTAATTCTATTGATATAATAATAAATCATATTTTTATATATTATATGCGGGACAATGCTTTCCACCCATCCCATGTCTTATATCGAATGAAAGAAAAGAATTGGAGATTATATATACAGGACAAACGATATCAATATAATGTTGTTTTTTTATATATAAAAGCAATGAAAGTTTCATTTTCACACTTTTTGTTGTTGGTGGACTGATTATGTATAATAAACCAAAAATCTAGAAAATTATGTTTTATACTCACGCACGTAACACGACACAGCAAAAAAAATTATGACACGACAAATATGTCGCCTATGCGTTTACCATTATATATGCGATAGATACTGTGTGAGAGGGGACAATTAAATTTTGTCCTCGCACACATAAATTAAATTACAAACCCACACACATACACACACAAATCTATCGACTCGAAAGGACACACACAAAATTAGGATTCTATATTACACTTTGATATATAAATATGTCGGTATAAAAGCTTTCGGGATGGCTATAATGTGGTTATGAAATACGGACAAAAATCACGCAAGTAATTTTTGTGATGACCCCCTCCATCCCGCAGTTCAAATCTCTAACCAACAACAAAAAAAAACTTGTAATCTTGTTTTGTATTGAATTGGGAAAACACAAAAAAAAAACATTTATCCCGATCAGTTCCTTTATAAGACATCCCTTCGTCTTGGTATATAAGGATGTTTTTTTGTCTTTATCTTAAATAAATATAAATCATCTGACAATCGCATACACTTGAGACGAAATATATATAATATAGAGTTCGATATGGTACGAATTATTTTGTGGATTGATGTCATTGATATCCAAAACTATGTATATGGGAGGGAGGTGTTCTTGGGTATATATATATATAGGAATTTCCAATGTAACGCTTCCAAATCGTGAAATATGTGGCCTAATTTATTATTATGACAGAAATAGTTTTTCGGGTTTGGAAAAAGAAAATATTGGATAATAATCTTATAGTGTGGAAAGAGGGATTTTCATTGGTATATGAGTTATTAGTGTTAATATATGAAGTTGAAGTTAATAACGACCATATGGTACAATAGGTTAGTTGATTATATTTGAGTTGTGCGCTCGAGAGGGGTGATTATAAATTATAGTTATTATGCATTCCACGCACTATCAGATACATGTTTGTCTATACATATATATGTAGTTATGAATATTCATGTATTCCCTCTATGGGATTTGGCCATACAAAAACTAAAATTTTTATAGTTTCAATGAGTTTAACATTTATTTATAGTTTGATTCATTTGAATATCAAATAATAGTTATAATTTGGGTAGTACGCGTTTAGGGTGTCTATTACATATAAGATGAATTTACTTAATGTGTTGACTTACCAAGTTTTGACGTTGAGTTGCTCTGTTAATACCAATTGGAATGCCGGTGGGGTTATCTAATAGTGGGACAAAAACCGGCAGGAAGTTAACACGAAATTCACAATGGCAACTCTAATGGTTTTAATGATTTTTCTTCTTTGTTGGGTGACTGCTACCGCACACTTAGACCGGCGATGGTCCGCCTACACTACAGTTCCATCGAAAATCGCATTTACTTCACACTAGAACTTAAGTTAGTTCCCATTCATCCCAAAAAGTATGGAATCCATCATAAAAACCTTAAGTGTTGCCACAATGATTCGCATCGTATAGACTGAACATTATTTTTTAATTCACAAAATGTCTGCTTATTTCCATATTGTGCTCTGAAATATCGAATATGATTTTTGCCAGTTTTCCTTCATACTTGAGTTGAAGAGAGATACAAATTGCATTCTCTTGGGTCCTTGGAAATTGTTTTGGTTAAAACTTGGTCGCATTTTTGGGTATTCTACCGATATTCTATGGTTCTTTTATTTAGTTCTGTTACTCTTGAAACCGATGACACTGCTACTTTATTCGAAAATTTCAACTTTGTTGTCGATCACTTCTTAAATTTTTTTTGATGTATTATGACTGATTCAAAGTTTGGCTCTGACTTTGTATTCTTAACCTTTGAGTTGTTTCCATTGGTACGTTGGAGGCTTAGCTCGAAGACCTCGCAGAATGTGGTTTTTGTCTTCTAATGTGTAGAACTGAGATATTACCAGTTTGTGGTCATTGTGAATGTGCAGGTTTCTCTTGTTGTTATTAACATTTTTTGTAGATACCAGGTAATATTCACTCGTATTTGTGTGAAATTGCTGGTTTCACACAGATACCGATGACTCTCTTGCTCTCTTTAATTTTTGCCTTGAACTTATATTATGGCTGTCACCTGGTTCAGAAAATATCAGGTAGTATCATCGTTCATGTTTCTCTCACCACTAATGGATATCTATGAGTCTGTAACTTCATATTTGAACTTTGGATAATCAGTTATAGGTTCATTGAATCCAGCTACTGGGCAATCTATACTAGTATGTCGGCGTAAAGTTTTGAATTATTCTTTTTTTTTTCATTCTTCAAAAACGATTCCTCGACTTTGGCAAATCTCTACCAATCACACATCTTTCTCACCTTTTTCAGTGCTATCAACCAATATAAAGGGAAAATTTGAGGCTAGATTGGGGTGCTACTGACTAGTCCTGCAATATGATTATATTTTAAAAAACAATTATAAAACAGTTGTTGATCCGGGATGAATTATGATCGCCCAGGTGCCACTAAGTACCCTTTCTTTCATGGAATATATTTTAAGCGACTACTATATACTTAAAGCGACTTTTTTCAAAATTAACAGCCAGTAGAAATCGTAATGATTGGAAAATTGGTTTTCTCTAGTTCGACTATTAGTGCGCACGCACTTTAAATCGTTTGCAATCAATCTCCATACTCAAGTACGTATACCTATTAGTTGGACTTGCATTTTATCTGCATCTAAGTTATAATTAATACAAGCTGGTTAAGATTAAACCATTTGAGAGTTTGAAAATCACACTGAATCGAGGTAACTCAAGGGACTGCGATATACATGATAACACATTTGTGGCATAATTAAGCGATTTACAATATCGAAAGCTTTGTGCAAGTCAAGAAATACACGCAGGCACAATATACCTTTTTATCCAAGCTTTTACTCAGAAAATTAAGTATGGTTTAAGCAGACCACTGTAATATTTGAATAAGTCATGAAACCTTGATTTAAGAACTAGTATATCCCTTGCTAATTTAAGACAGCCAGATCGTATACCAGTAAAAAAAGCATTGCCGAGCTATGTACTCCATTTTAAATCAAATTTGTACTGTGCTTTTACTAAACTTTAATCATCAAAGTGGTGTATGTATATCTTATTCTTAACGTATAACTTATTATTTTTTTGGGGCTTAAAGCTCTTCCAACGATTTGATGGTCACCTATTTACTTAACGCTATTACAGTTAATTCTAGGACGTACGGCTATAGGTCTGATTATCGTTACCAACCTTTAGTACTGACATGGAAAATGGATCGGCCAATAGATGTTATAGATGTATTTATATACAACAGAGGTTATAGATGTATTTATCGCGACCGTAATCAGATGATGTAAAATCTCATTTGTTTCGTGCCTCTATACGGAGTCGACGCCGATACTATACCCGCTGAAACTATTGCAAGACTCACTGCTCCATTTGGTCTGTAATTTTATGAGTGAACAATGCCTGTGCTCTACATAAATCTAATCATTCTTTTACACTTGACTGAGTACGAATTTCGATATATTCAAAAACATTTTTATGCGAGTAGCCCAACTTTTATGCGATAGTCCCGTGTTATTTTGATCTGAATAAAATGAAATTAATTTTGATTATCTGTTTCGAAAAGTTACTAAAAAAGTTTTCTTGTCTCAAACTTTGTAAAATTACAGATGGGCCTAAAACTTATCTTATGGTCACAAAGCTCAAAGCTAATTTTTTGCCAAATCTAACTCAAGCCATGCAAAATCACAGATGGGCTTAAAACTTGCACTTATGGTCAATAAACTTTGACGTCTGGTCAGTGAAAGCTCGAAGCTAATTATTTTCCAAATCTATCAAAAATCGATTTATTCAACACTCCTTTTATGTAATCACTTCTTATCCTTTCGTGTCATTTTGATCTGAATAAATTGAAATAAATTATAAAGATCTGTCTGAAAAGCTCTTTGAAAAGTTTCGTGTCTCAGGCCACGTTAAATTACAGGTTTGCGTAAAACTTTCACTTCTGGTACATAATTACCATTAATAATTTCTTTTATAGGAGCACCTCTATCAGTTCCATTATTTCCTCATTATTGCTATATATTCAATCATTTTGATTATTTCGTTTTAAACCGTCTGGGAAGTTACCAGTTAATGCTAACACATATTTTCCTTTACGACACCAATAATAGTTCAAAGCTCATTGTTTGCCGAATCTATTAAAAATCGATAAATTCAACTTTTATGTGACTCCTCTTTATTGTTTTGTGTTGTTTTGATCTGATTTAATTGAAATAAAATTTAACAACCTGCCTTGAAAAGCTCTTTGAAAATTTTTCTTGACTCAAACCATTCAAAACTACCGATGGGCACTTATGGCCCTTACTCGTAAAAGCTCAAAGCTAATTTTTTGCCAAATCTATCAAAAATCGATATATAAACTTGCACTTCTGATCAATGAAAGCTCAAAGCTAATTTTTTGACAAATCTGTCTCAAATCAAATGTATCTCCTTAACATCCTTTTGTTTGATTTTGATATGAATTGAAATAAATTTTAACAACCTGTTTTGGAAAGCTCTTAGAAAGTTTTGTTGATTCAGGCAAGCCAAATTACAGATGGGCTTAAAACTGGCACTTCTGGCAAATGAAAGCTCGAAGCAAATTGTTTGCCAAATCGATATATAATCTTGTACTTCTAGTCTATGAAAGCTCAAAGCTAATTTTTGTGCTAAATCTATCAAAATACGTTATATTCCTCTTGTGTGACGCCTTTTTATCCTTTTGTGTCTTTTTGATCTGAACAAATTGAAATTAATTTTAGTAACCTGTCCTGGAAAACTCTGAAAAACACGTAAAACAACAGATGTGCTTTAAACGTACACTTCTGTTGCATAATCACTTTTCTAGGATTACATGATACTTTTCTAGGATTATCTCTATCTGCTCGTCCGAATTAATGCTGTTTATTCAATCACTTTGATTATTTCTTTCGAATTCGAACACTTCTGATCAGTGAAAGCTCAAACCTAATTTTTCTCCAAATCTATCAAAAATTGATACATTCAAAACCTTTTTATGTAATCCCTTGGCATCCTTTATTGTTAGTTTGATTTGAATAAATTAAAATAAATTTTAGAAACCTGTCTTACAAAGTTATCTGAAAAATTTTTTAGGACCACCTCTATCAGTTCCATTATTTCCTCGGTATTGCGGTATATTCAATCATTTTGATTATTTCGTTTAAAATCGCTTAGTTTTCCAGCTGATGCTTAAACATATTTTTCTCTTACATCAATAAAAGCTCAAAGCTCATTTTTTGCCGAATTCGTCAAAAATTGACGTATAAACTTGCACTTCTGGTGAATGAAAGCTCGAAGCTAATTTTTGCCAAATCTAATATATTCAAAAACCCTTTTATGTAATCCCTTAACATCCTTTTGTGTCGTTTTAATCTGAATAAATTGAAATAAATTTTAACAATCTGTTTTGAAAAGCTCTTTAAAAAGTTTTGTTGATGCAGGTCATGCAAAATTACTGATGGGCTTAAAACTGGCGCTTCTGGTAAATGAAAGCTCGAAGTTAATTTTTTGACAAATCGACATATAAACTTGTACTTTTGTTCTATGAAAGCTCAAAGCTAAATTTTGTGCTAAATCTATCAAAAATCGATATATTCCTCTTATGTGACTCCTTGTCATCGTTTTGTGTCGTTTTGATCTGAATAAATTAAAATTAATTTTAGTTGTCTTGGAAAACTCTGGAAAACACTACAGATGAGCTTTAAACTTTCCAGTTGATGCTCCTACATATTTCTCCTTTACAACATCAAGGAAAGCTCAAAGCTCACTTTTTGCCAATTCTATGATTTATAGTTTTTTCTAATTCCCACCAATAATATTTAATAATAATATATTTTTTCTTTTTAGGTAAGAACTCAGTCTTCATGAACTTCTTGAAATACTCAACAGTAAGTTTATTTAAGATTATGTAACAGATTGACAGAATTTTCACTCGTCAAACCATTAAATTTCGAGGACGACGACCACACTGTAAATCATCTAAAAATTATTTTATTTGTTTCTTGAGGAGGGTATTAGGAATTTTCTTAGCGAAGAGAATATTGAATTTTTCTTATTTCTATTTTGTTGTATTTGGTATTACAAATCTAATTTAAAACACAACAACAACAAAACAAAATAAAATCCACCGCATCAATAATTGAACAAAAAGCTTTTATCACAATAAAAGTTTTGAGAAGTCTTAATAATAAAAAAAAAATATTCGAACTCATTTTTTTACTAACACCTCTTCGCCACCCTCCAGTCCAACACCAATCATCCATATTTTTTTTTATTACTTCAAACATAAATTTATGTTGTTTAAAAAATATGTTTTATTACATAAAACACGAGAAAAAAAAATATTTGATTTTTTTTTTTTATTTCTCGAAGTCCATTCAAAATCATTTTTCATATATACACATCTCGAAAGGAAAAACACATGATTTTCCCAACTAAATAAATAAAACCAAAAATCAGTTATTTTCATATTTTATTATTTAATTTAAACAAATAAGAAAATAAAAACAAAAAAAAAACGTTATTTGTAAACCGAGAAAGGTGCTTTTCTCAAAAAAATGTATATATTACATGATGGGTTGTTTAGGAAAAACTGTACATACATGGCAAAGAGGAAAATTTGCCAATTTGAAATATGGGATTTTAGAATAATTTTTTTTATTTTTTGGTAATATAAAAAAGATGAAATACGAGAAATGATTTGAGTTAGTTATGTATAAATTTACCGTAAGGATATATATGTGGGGATTTACACGTGTAAATTATGTATAGATCTCATTTTTCGGCTGAGTATACAATTCAGCAGAGCTTAAAAGCTTTTGAATAAATATACTTAGGAAATGATGGTATTACGAAGGTATATTCCACTAGACTTAGATTTTTTGATGAGATGGATATTAGACGCGAAATTAAAGCCAATTTGCCACGACAGTGTACTGTTTGGAAAACAATGCCCGTTTCTCGTGTCAACGGTATCATTTCGTTTTTTTTTTTTAACTACAATAGTAATAAAATGACAAATGGTAATTTATATATAGATTGTCTCCACTGTTTTTTCGGTACACACACATTCCTGACAAAAATAAATATATTTTCGAGATAGAAAATGATAATTCATCAGTCGTTCATAAATTTTAAATTACTCTTTTAACTTTTATTTTTCGTTGGTATGAAAATTATGTATATATAAAAAAAAGAAAATTATATTTTTATTCTATTCATTTTCTCTCGTGAGATATTAATTTCGATTTAGTTCGAAAACTGGCAATAAAAAATATAAATAATAAGAAATATTATAATAAGAAGATGAAAATAAAGTTTTTAAATAAAATAAAAAAAAAAAATTGTAAGATCCATAATTTAAGATTATGGCCATAAAGGCTAATTAGACCGATAAATATCCCATTATTATTTGATGTATTGCAAACGAACGAACGGCAGCATACAATTTTTTCCCTTATCGTCTTTTAGCATATTTCGTTTTTTTTTCTTAATATTATTGTTGTTGTTGCGAAGAAAATTATTATTATTCTGGGAAATTTATGTGAAATTTTTTATTTATATTTTTCGGGTGCTTATTTTTTCCAATTTTTATGGTTTTTGATGGAAAATTATAATTTTCGCGTATATATATTTTTTTAGGTCTGTTCGTGGGTTATTAAGACTTTGGAAATTGTTTTTGTTGTGGTTCGCGTATGCTTTTATTATTTATAGACATTTCTTTTGGAAAGAAAATTAAACCATAAACTTATTGGTATTCATAAATTTGGGAATTATTACAAAAAATTGATTATGATTTAAATTATATATTATTATTGTTGAGTGTATATAGGATGAAATTAACTCATTAAAATTATGGCTAAAAGTATATCTTTGATGGATGTGAGGTGACTCGCTTGTTTTATAGTCGATAATTATATCACTTGCCGTTGTAATTCCCCTAAATCTACTAACTGCTCCTGCGGAATAATTGTTCAATATGGAAAAGCGATGCTTGAAGATAACAATATCTCGTCACAATATCTAGTCTCCCATTCAACTAGAGAATAACAGAGTTCTAAGGTTGACTTAATCACAGTTAGAACACTTACGAAAAATATTTTGCCATTATATTGTCTTTGACCAAGATGGTTCCTATATCCTAAAGAATGGTTATAAATTTCAATATTTTCCGGATGAGTACGAAAGATGGCTTCTAACATTCGAGAGAAGAATCATGCGTGTGATATATGGTCCAAAACGCGACGTCGATGGCACTTACCGAGTTCTTTTCAATCACGAGATCAGGAATTTAATGCAAATTCCTGATATCGTGCATGAAATTAAAGGACAGCGAGTACGCTGGCTCGGACACGTTCTGCGTGCTGATCCGAACCGAATGATACAGCGAACCTTTAAGGGTGAACCGCCTTTCGGTAGGCGAAGTGTTCGCTGTCGGCGACGATGGCTCCACGGCGTAGAGAGCGATCTGGCTTCTTCAAACTGCCTACAACAGTTTGAAGAGCTGGCTCGTGATCGAAACCGATGGAGTCAGATTGTTGACACGGTACGGGCCAATAATGGCCTGTAAAAACTGTTAAAAAAATATATATATATACATATATATTTATTTATATATTTTATATATTTTATATATTTTATATATATATATTTTTTTATTTCAAAGTACAATCCTTTCGGTTAATAATGGAAAATAATTTCATTCAAATGGCTGCCTCGACTGGCCATGCAGTAGCCTACACGATCGGTCCAATTTTCAAGCACATTATCGATTGTGTGAAGCTGTATTTCACTAATGGCTTCACGAATATTGTCCTTTAAAGCGCCAATTGTCTCTGGCTTCAAAACATCGAGTGTACCTTCAGCTGTGTGGCACGTAGCGCCGTCCTGTTGAAACCAAATGTTGCCAATATGCTCCTCTTCAATTTTTGCGAACAAAAATTCGTTCAACATGGCCCGATAACGATCGCCATTGACTGTAACGACCACTCCTTGCTCATTTTCGAAGAAAAATGGCCCAATTATGCCACTGGACCAAAATCCGCACCAAACAGTGACTCGTTTTGGGTGTACCGGCTTTTCAATGTATGCGTGCGGGTTTTCCGTGCCCCAAATGCGACAATTTTGCTTGTTTACATACCCGCCAAGATCAAAATGAGCTTCATCCGAAAAGATGATTTTTTTGGCAAAATCGGCATCTTCTGTAAGTCGATCGCAGGCCCACTCAGCGAAGCGAAAACGCATTGGATGGTCAGTTGGCCTCAATTCCTGAACCAATTGGACTTTGTATGGCGTCATACCAAGGTCTTTATGCAAAATTCGTCTCAATGATGTCTCCGAAATGTTCCATTGTTGAGAACGACGGTGAATTGATGTTGATGGCGCATCACGCACACTTTCTGCCACAGTATAAATATTCTCGGGTGTACGCACTGTTTTTGCTTTTCACGCTTTGGTTTATCGATGAGGATGCCAGTTTCTTTCACTTTTTTCACAAGATAACGAACATACGGAGCTGACGGTGCTTCTCTTCTTCCAAAATCCGTACGCAATTTTCGCACACATTCTGCAACATTATCATGATTTTCAAAGTAATGTCGCAATATGTCCCAGCATTGTTCAAGCGTATACACAACCATATTCGTTCAGCGGAAGGATAAAACTAATTATCTGTCAAATCAGACATGAGCTAAGTGCTACCATTCACGAAATAAGCACTAGTTGAAAAAAAAACTTTAGATGTAGGACCCTTTAGAAACTTTTGAAAAACTATCTACAGCAAATCTTCATACTAAAAAAGTCGAATTCACTCAGAATCAGCATTCTATTGACCAGACAAAATCATATTCAGCGTTTAGGCTAATTTTCTCTTTGTCAAAATAAATCTTATTGCAGGATACTTATATCTTTGAGTGTCCGAAAATCAGTTACTTATATTTTCATCGAGATTCCCACTGTCTCTATCTCCTATACAAGACCACATCGTAAGAAATTGCTTTGCAAAAAAATAGCAGAGGCAGAAGATCTTGTTGAGTTTGACTCTAGCAGGTGATGATACATTGTGATTTCAGGCCAGTGCTCTGAAAGCCAACGTAGAAGAAATCAAGCAAGCACGAGTAACTATGACCCTCTTATGATAGCCAAATGCTTTGTCATTTAATTAGTCACGGGCATGAACCGTCCTTATCTACTATCTAGCGAAAACCTAGCCATAAGAGTGAGCTTATGGAGAACTAAGCATAGCATAGGAAAAAACCGTATTGAAAATTTAGAAAGGAAAAAATAACCTAGAAGTTAGCATACACGTGGGTCAATACTGCTCTCTCAATTTCAGTAACAGGCTTAGTTGTCAGATTTCCGATATAGGTTGAATTTTTGAATAAATCATATGTAGCTTGGTGGGTGATGACACATTGTAATTTCTGTCCAGTGCCATGAATGTCAATTTTATATTCTCGTAGTACTATTTTGAGAAATGAAAATATTAAGGTCGCATGCTTCTGGCACTATGGTTGTACTTCAAAATTAACAATCTCTGGGATCGGTTAACCCTTGTGCGATCAATTGACTTGTTACATCGATACAAACTACTACTCGTTCCATCGATTAAAATGCCTCAGGGTAGTACTTTCGTATAGGAATGACATTATCGCAAGGAATTGTGATCGTACGATGTTCAAATGACATCACAACTGAAAAAGGCCAGTAAAATTCCCAATATTGTGTTAGACGACCGTCAAGAACATTACTATGAGATAATCAAGACAATCGTGGTTATATTTTATATAAACACGCCTGTTGAGTTGTTCTCAAGCCCCACTTCGCAAAAATGAAATCATAAACCAATATTTTTGAGCTCATTGTTGTTTGGAGATATTTTATTTTATAAGATACGTTCTTGACACATCCGGGCTTTCTGGATTTACCAATCATTAGCAGTTGTAAAGCATGAGCTCCGGTGGCTTTTGTAGATACCATAATGGTAACTCGCTTTTGCTGACTTTGAAACCAGGAACTGCTGCCTCTCGCTTAAAGACAAGTGATTTACGGGGCAATCATCTCAAATGCAGATCAGTTTCATTGGTGTTATATAAGTTATCTAAGGTTATCGGGTTTAAATAAATCGAAAAATGTTTTTTTATAAATTTTGCAGCACCCATACCCCGGGTGCTGCAAAATTTATAAATAAATTTGTATATTCTCCTGGTAAAGATTCTCCTTGAACTTGTAATTTCCTTATGCCATGAAGATATTTAAATAATTTTAACCAACCAGTGCTAGCCTACCACTCTGGTAGACCATCAAGCTTTTTGTTCATGTCAAGTGTTTTTTCACACAGTAACGGTCCAAAGATCGGCCTGTTCCTGTTTTTGTTTTAAATTGTAACAATATTGTTCGGTTAGTTGACATTCTACTGTATAAATATATATATATATATATATATATATATATATATATATATATATATATATATATATATATATATATATATATATATATATATATATATAATTAATAAATAAATATATATATATATATATATATTTATATAAATATATATATATATATATATATATATATATATATATATATATATATATATATATACATATATATATATATATATATATATATATATATATATATATATATACATTTTCTGAAGTTATTTAAAATCGTAATAATTTCTATCTAGTGCATGATCCATCCCGAAATGGTTAGAATTGTAATCACACACAAGGTGGCAGCACCTAAAATATGTGATGATGCTAGATATTTTAACCGAACGAACGCTGTTAATATATATTTTTTTTCGATAATTAAAGCTTCCAGTAAACTTAAATAAAATTATTTGTATCTAACTCTTGAGGAAACTAGAAACTAAAACAAATTAATTTTGTACATAAATTAACTGCTCAACATCCCAATTTCACTATACTGAAAATTGGTATTATTTTCAACAAAATAATGTAAATAGAAAATTGCTTTCCACAAAAAGTTATTTCAATAGATTTTCCATGTTTAGATATTGTATACTAAAACCCAATTATACATAATTCGCGCTAATTTTTGTCTTCATTTTCACTAGATTAACTTTCTATATAAACTACCACAAACTATATATCCCCTATATATCGTACAACACAACGGTGCCCAAACAATAAAAACTATTATTTAGAAGTTTAGAGAATTTAGACAAACTTTTCTATTAAGTTTGAACTGAAATATAAATTTTCTTGCATATCATCATCATTATTTAAGATTTAAGAATAATTCAAGACAACATGTAAGGTATAATGTGTGTGTGTATATATATATATATAGCGGATATAGGACGAGAGTCTTTTCGGATATAAAAAAAAAACCGAAAATTTATAATAGGATCTTATTTAGTATATTGAGAAGAAAAACTTTTTAATTTCATATATGGAAGATGAACAGAAAAATTATAGTTTTTCTAGTGAATCTGAGATATCATCATCCTACTTTTGTGTTGTGAATTTAACAATCTACATAGTTTACGGAAATAAAACAACATCCAATCTACATATATGTACATAATAAAATAATAATTAAAAGAAATATAAATTATTTTAAGATTTTTATTTTCTTAAGAAAATATACAATGTATGTATGTGTTTAGGGTGGAGATGGGTTATGATCACTCATTGAAAATGTTTGCGCACCGTATACTCTAATGAAGACAAAAGAAAATTTATTAACGTATATGGAAAAATGTCCGCATTAAATTATATCGAGGAGCGGAAGGAAAATGTATACTGGAAGAAATTTATATAAGACGTTAGGGTTACACTCTCCGGTTGTGTTGTTTGCGATAATTGACAATTTTCAATTAAATTTATTTAAATTTTTTTTTTCCAAAATGGACATTTTCTCTATCTTCAGTTTAAATTAATTTCTGCCATCAAACAATTTAATGTTGATAATCAATTTACTGTTTTTTTTTTCTTTTTCTTGTTATGTAACTCCAAACCATGTCATTCATCTATCTATCCGTTCAATTTTTTTTCGTTTTGCCTTTGAACGAAATGTAAACGAAAAAAAAAAAATTGTTAAGAATAAAAAAATGTATTTTCTTGGGTTTCCTCATTCTTCATCTTAATTGTTTTTCTTGTGCTCGGCTGCAAGATGAATACAAAAATATAAAAAATCGAATCGACTATATATATAGGAAAGAGAGGAAAATGGAAAATGTTCCAGGGTAATAAAAATAAGATTAAATTCTTATACAACTTTATTGTTCGTTTTTTTTTACTTTCCTTTCGAGACGAGTATAGGAAAGTACTCGGTTTCGATTATCCGTAACGGATATTTTAATTTAAATGGGAAAATTGTAAAAATTACGAGAAAGAAAATTGTATATTGAAAATAAGAAATATATAATAATAATATAGGAATAATAATTTAAAAAGAAAATTTAAATTAAGATCATATTAACTGTGAAACGTTGGAAAAGTTTGATGGAAAAATTGAAAATTAGGATAGAAAATAGAATTAAAAATTAAATTGAATTCGTCAAAATATATAGAAAATTATTGAAGTATGTAAGATACAAAATTTAAGACGTTTGTTCGTTTACGGTGGGTTTTTTTATTTTGTGAAATAAATGGACATTATCTGGGTTCGCCCGAATCAGACGCCTGTTCGAATTTATCCCGACATCTTAATGAATGCTTTTCATACAACTGAAAGTGCCTATAGAATTGGCTCGTCGATCTAAGTAAGTCTGTGCTTAAATTAATTTGTATACTTGACAAAAACCGACCAAATGATGCAGTGGTTAACGTTGCGGCAGTTGGAGCGGAAGGTACCGGGTTCGAATCCCAATGTTTCACCATCTGATTACGACCGGTGGTGTGAATGAAAACATCTATGACCTCTTGTTGGAGTACAGAATTTATGGGCCACTCATCTTCCATGTCACTTCTATAGCTGGCATGGAGCCTCGTTTTCTGAACAAGTCTATGTCACAAGTTACTAGTAATTTCTAAAATTTCAGGAGGCAAAATTACATAGGGAGCTTAATCTACCCAAATAATCTAAAAAAAAATTAAAGATGGCGCAAATTATTGCATAACTCAATGCCACTAGTGCCCACGGTTAAACCCACATACACACCCCGGGCATCGAATCTGAGACTCCCGAAAAACAGAGCAAGCACGCTACTTTTTCTGCCACAAAAGCGACAAATAATCTAACTCTCGCAAGTATCATTGTTAACTGTTTCAGAAACCTTCTGCTTCGAGAATGTCCTTATTACTCGTTATGTCATTCTTACGTTTGACACGAACATTAATCGGTACTATGTCTTTTCAGGACAAGTTCGCTGTTATCCAATTATCCGTCATCCTAAGAAGCTTTCGCAAAATATGAATGGTCCTTATCAGTTCTATAAGCTGTCTTGGAGTTATTCAAATGGTCCCATGTAAGTACGCCCTCGATTTGGCGATATTGGCGTAACGCACAACATAAATAAGGAAAAACATAAATTTAACGTGAATAACGATTCCAATTTGGCTCCATGCGTTGTTTTCTACGAACCCTCAGTCGGTTTTTTTTTTAATATTTTTTTCAGAAGAACGTATGGTGGTACCTACCGTTTGGTACTTCCATTTGGTACTTCTATAGAAGAACAAGACCACTGTAAAAAGAAAATGCCAGGGGTCTTGAGGATATGTGTTAACAGCATATAATTTGTATCACCCTAAATGCCATTCAGCTCTTAAGCCGTAAATCGCCATTTATTAATGTGGGGCTAGCTACTCACATCCCTATTGATGGGGTTCGAACTGATAGTCTTAGAAAACCTCATTTCAAACTTTATAAATTTTATAAAATTGGTTGGTCTTCCTACTATCCAACTAAGGCTGCTTTCTACCTGAAAACCCCACTATGCTCCCACTATGCTTATTGGGTAACTTAGACTTTTTAAATGTTGCATATAAGAGCCTGTTGATAAAAAACATTGCGGTTGTTAGTGATTGCTAGTTTTTATCTTGTTTACGTTATACGAAGGTTAAGGCGACTTTTAACAAAATAGTGCCTCACGGGTCCACCTTACTGGTTATAGAAACGTTGAGAATTTCGGTGGTCGTTGCCGTTCAGTTCTCGGTATAGTAAAAACAAAGGCCGAAAATGATAGGGTTGATGAAGAGTGTCATGTTGCTGTTGAGCAATGATTAGACTGAATATATGACCCAAAAAGGCATGAATGTTGGAAGGCTGAGGTGTCGGCTAACTCCTTAGAGGTCTCGATATTTGGAAAAGTAACTTTCTTACTGGGAGAACTAAGCGATATAGCTGGACATTACACAGCATATAAGTTATGTATCTTGGGAAAAAATAGCTTTTCTGGTGGATTAAGTTACCTTGCTTCGAATTCTAAACAATGCGTGGATGAGTGTCCAAATACTGACGAATTAAAACGAAAGCAGAATGGTTCTGATACCCAAAAGAGATCGTGACTAAAATATGGCAATAAACTATCGGGGTATGTTGAATGTTTTAAATAAAATTGTAAACGGAATGTATAGACAGGCAGGATGAAAGAATGGCTAAATGAGAATAGTTTATTTCCAGAAACTTCCATGGGCTTCCGAATAAATGTGAATAAATGTGTAGAAAAGTTTGTGTGGGAAGTGTATTGTGGCAGTATTTTTGTACATTGGAAAAGCATATGATTAAAAATAAAGTTCTTCTGAACTTAGGTTTCTCTGGAACATTTTGTAAATGGGTACATAATTTTAAGACTGACCAAAAATTAGTATTATGTGGAAAAGATTACAGATTGGAGAGTGCGGTTAAAGCTGGACTACCGTAAACTGTAATAGAATTTCACCAATGCGCTTCAATCTGTATACGAGCTCAATTCATCGGTTAAACAAAGAGACTAAAAACAAAGTTATCCTACAATTTGCAGATGACTTTGTCTTATTAGGCAAAGGTAAAACCATCGACATGAAATGATCTCAGGAATGTGTAAATCAGGTAACACTATGTTTGACTGAACTGAATCTACATGTGAATGCTCGATAATTGCAAGAGTGGACTGAATAAGATCAAACGGGTGAGTAAACCTAAATTACTCGGGGAGCTCACCCGAGTGTAACCGAAATAATGCGAAAGGCGTTTGTGTCTTCCAAAATTTTGTTTGGATTAAGCGTGTATGGTGACGGATCGAAGGAATTTAACCCCAATACATACTCTGTGATCTGAAATGGGTGACTCACCTTTGAACATCAAAAGAGAATTTGTTACTGTGCGTAAAAAGTTTACAACTGTCTTATAAATGAAATGCTAACAGCATTGCGAGGGGAAATAAATCACCAAAGCACCAACCGATCAAATATCATTGAGGAAAATATTGACATATTTTCTAAAATTCCCCCAAACAATCTTGTGGTGAGCTTGCATTTTGGAGACACAACAAAAGCGATGATGAATGAGTTATCCGTGGGACGCGAGTTTCGTATGATGCGACTGAAATATTTTGCACACATTTAGGTGTATACAGATGGTAGTATAAGTCAGGATCGAGTGGGTTTAGAAATCTACATTCCCTCGTTGGGAAAGAGAAAGTGTTGAAACTAAATGACAGAATCTGTATAATGAATGCCGAGTTGATTGAAATAATTAAAGGAATCAATTTGGCTATTCATGGAGTAGGAGGTTAATAGTTAGGTTCTCTGACTTCTTAAGTAGATTAGGGAAATGTATATGTAGAAAATCTGAATTAGTACCTTCAATTTTGTGGGAAGGAGGTTATTCTTTAATAGATACTTACACACCTACAAATTGAAGGTAATGAAAGAGCCGATATGCTTGCAAAACGGAGTGGAAGCAAGAGATGTACTTCATGTTTAAGTTGAATCTGTGGAGAAAATAACAAAATGAGTTTAGACAAAAGAGCCAGGTAAAAGGAAAGAAGTACTTTGAGTGGAATAGTGAGGTATTGAGTGATAATAATCTATGTGAAAGTTGTTTGGTTGTGGAGGACATTGAACATTTTTTCCGCATTGTACTAATTTAAGTCAAAAGAGAGCAATATTCGATGTCCCAATGAGTGGAAGGCATCGGATGATCACTGCTAAGTAAGTGGTAAAACGAATGTAAAATAAAAATGTAAATAAAAACTGGGCCATGTTACTCCTATCATCGCAGTTAGTGACAAATAAATAAAACAAGAATAATCGTTGACTCTAAATAAGTTTTATTGCTACAAATAATTATTTCTAGAACTATATGCGGACATTTGTTGATGTATCAATCGAAAGATGACTCAATCAATCGAGAGAGTCATTCGCTTGAATAACATGTATCACTCTTAATATTCTCCAGTCGTATCTCTCCATATATAAATTTGGGTGCGAGTAAGAAACATCCCTAGAAAACCTCGATTCAAACTTTTTCGGTTCTAGAAAATATCTCAGAGTCTTCCAACTTGTAAACTCTTCCAAAATTCTAATTCTTACTAATTTCTGTCATGACTTAAGATGACGCTTATGTTTGATATCTATAGTACAATCGGAGCTCGCTGCATTCTGCTTATACCTACTTGTTGATTTAAACACACGTTATTAAAATTGGTCCGAAAAGCTTCTTATAGCCGGAAAGTCGAAACTCGATACAATGACGACATACAAATAATTTAATCAACTTACAATATTATTTCAATGTCGTCGACAAGGAGGGAGGTGGTTGGGAAGGTTAATCATCATCAAAAACGGAAACGAAAAACTTAAAGGCAAGAAAAATGACATGTCATTTAAAAATATCCATTTTGGTTAAATTTCCTATAAGATTTATATAAATCGGCTTGAATACATACAAACGTCTTAATAGATTGGGAAAAAAATCGTCGGGAGTATATAGTCGGGAGTGAAAATTCAATAATTTTAATGAAGTTTTTGTGTCATCTTAATCGATGTATTTTATGATGAAAAATGATGATTACTTATATCAAACTGTATAGTTAAGATATATCGAAATCCTCCCCATCGTACACAGCTAGACACGACATTACAATATTATTATTCTTATTAAGGAGGAAATGTTGATAGATATGTTTTCTATTTGATTTATATATCGTTAAAATGTTATATGCGGTTAGTGCTCTCAACTCTCGACACATTATATATAAAACGTAAATTTATCAAATCATTAAAAAATTTCACTTCATTAAATTAAAAAAATTATTAAAACAAATTTTGTGCTGAAATGACAGAAAGATATATAATTTTGTTGCCATTATATACATTGTATATATGATATGGTGCGCGGATTATTAATTTGAATATGAACATTTGTTTCATAATGCCAATAAATCAATCCCCTATCAAACCAAACCATATATAAAAAAATACAAGAGCAAAAGTTGGGATTGGAATCCCCTCTGGATATATAGTGTGTATATTCCAACAAAATTATGAAAAATTATACCCCTTACACGAACAACTCAGAAGTTTATGAACTATTGAAGGATATTAATATGCGACAGGAAGGCAAAAACCAAACCCGCGATATAATCAAAAAATCATTTTGGTGTTTTTCGTATATGGTTTTGATATATATCGAGGGTTTCCAATCTATAAATCAATTGACATACGTTGTTTCAATTATGTAGGTGTGGGACGGGAACACTGTTTTGTAACTAGTTTACTAGTTCGCCAATTTAGTTGACTTTACTGCCACCAATCTTAATCAAGACGGTGGATCACCTTTGAAACTGTCCTAACTCTTAAGGAAACTAAGCAAAGTGACTACTTCCAGTCGTTTACCGTTTAACTCTGAAGGAGTAGGCTTGACCTGGAATGAAATAGAAGAGTGCAATGTTGCATTATCAGCAAAACTTGAGAAAGCTTTTTATCCACTTGATGGTCATCAAATCCAAGCCGTATGCCACAAGTTTCCAAATGTGATTCTTAGGCCAAACCTTGTCAAAAGCGTTGGATATATCCAAAGCGGTAGTTTGAGGAGTCAGTTTTCTTACAACCACGCTTAAGAACCGGGTGCACCATCGAACTCTTTCAGGCGTTTGGGTATATACCTTGCTTATAAGAAAGGAGAAAATTTTTAGTTAATATTGGAGCCAAGTCACTAACAAACTTCTTCAATATTCAATAGAACAGGAATTCCGTCAGGTCCGGTGGTTAACGTCCATTGCCTCTCTTGAAGACAATTTTCTCCGAGATGTTGACAGGATCCATTTTGGAACCACATACAGAATTGACGGAGGCGTAACTGCATCGGGGACAACTAAGATCTTGTTCGAAGTGAAGACGTTGGTCAGTAAGTCGGCCTGCAAATATGGATTCACCACCAAAGCACCATCTGCACATTTCAATACTGAAATAGATGTTTTAGAAATATTGGCATCCGATTCGATTATCTGGTAAAAGTTGTGGCCTTATATTCTTCAAACGAAATTTCATTGCGATTACATTTCTTGTGAACAGATTTAGTTTGTCTGGCTGCTTTGGCGGCTTCTTTTAAACACGCCTTGGCTGCTGTCTAAATTCTGGTGGTGTTTCGACAGATAGTTTTACGATTTTCAGGTTGTGGTCAGAATTTCCAATTTTAGCCTCGACACGCGGTTCCATGGAGCTTTTGGAATTGTTGTAAGACAAAGATTTACAATATGACTGCTTGTAGAATTTTGACATTCAAATGTGGAAAAACTAACAATCTGGGTAAGGTCATGCGAAACAAAAAGCCACTCCGTCAAACGCCCAGCACAGTTCGTATTTTGGTGATTCAACCATTCTCTATGGTGGACATTAAAGTCACTAACCATAATTAATTCGCATTAGGGATGTTTATTGAGAATGTCATCATTGGGTTATTCAAACAAATCGGAACGTGACTCACTGATTTTGGTCAAAATATGATCCGCGAAAGAGCTCAGTGATATATGTTTTGATGTGGAAAGTTTGTCGTTGTTGACTGTAACTGACCAATAGGCTGTACTCAGAAGCTGAAAATTTGTTAATCATCTGTCTGCTATTTTCAAATCGAATGAGACTGAATCGGAAATTATAATAGAAAATGGAAGCAACAATGGGGATTGAATTCTTCTAATAATCCATATAAGAAGTTCTTAGGGAAATAAAATTCAATCTCAGGACAGCAAAAGCTGCTGATTTTTTAACGGGAGAAATTCTAAAGCAACTACCAAAGAAAGCCATCGTTAAACTAACTTATTTGCTTAATGCTGTTATTAGATTACGGCATGTCCTTTCTGCCTGGAAAGTTGCAAAACTTATTATTCTAATCCAAGTAAACCGTCCAATGAAGCTAAATCGTATCGTCCCATATCCCTGCTTCCTCTCATTTCAAAGCAAATGGAGTGACTACTATTCAGGGAAATGTAGCCAAAAATAGAAAGTAAAGATCTAATGCCTGATCACCAATTTGAATTCAGAAACATCTGATTGATCAGGTGATCGTGATATTATAGAAAAGACGTTAGAAGATAAACAAATTTGTTTGATCTTATTTCCGGATGTGGCAGCAGGGTTTGATCGGTATGGAACGATTAATCTGAATGGTTAAGCTTAAATGAAAACAGTATGTGAAGAAGAAAAGAAAAGATCTTGATCTTAAATTTAGACCCTTGTACTGGCTAATTCTAACCTTCGTCCTGTAGCTCATCTTACATTCTTTAAAGAATTTATACACGGTTATATTTGACCTGGTACAGAGCTGCATCTCCGGGAATGCTATAAAATTAGTTTCCGTAGTTTGAATACCTATAATAAGGCATGAGTCTTCATTGAGGAGTTTTTCCAAATTTTTTAAAATTCTGGTTCAGTTCACATTTCTCAGCTACTCTGTACTCTATAAATCCGGGCAGAATATATATCACCCCTGTTAAGTAGCAACGTATTAGGGTTTCAAGAAGTGTAACGTATGATGGTTTTTTACAGTAATTCTTGATGGTAACCTTATAGGCTGGACCCCAGCATTTTCTAGTAATTCACCTTTAAGCTATAACTCAACTCCTGGTTATTTTGTTCGCACTGCACAAAGTCGACTTAAATTCAAAAATCCATAACAAGTCTGTAATTGAATTTTCATTTTTCCAATTTTCGTTATACCCACGAATTGGAACAAACAAATTAATTTTCAATTAATTTTCAGATTTTTATTGCTTGAAACCAAAGCACAACGATAAAAAATATAACTTTCCTATCAAAAACCATTAAGATATAAAAAAAATTTAAATTAATATCTTAATATCCCTCCCTGCGTCTCGAAGCGATGAACCAACAGTCCTCGGTTAAAAAAAAGTGGATAGTATCACTTCACCCAAACCACTTGGCATAATGATAATACACCAATTCTGTATATGTATGTATACGTACACAACCCACACACACACACAACAATCATCATCATAATCTTTTCTATATATTTCGAGATATAACTGTTGTTCTGTTTTCCAGCAGATTTTCATCTTTTTTTTTGTGGATATTCCTTGTTGCCTGCCATTAGAATTGTATTTATACGAAATGTAATCGAAATTCAATTAAGGGGGAATTCATCGTAACATTAACACAAAATAGTATATATATGTATGGTTAGTGTGCTTTATGGGATTAGATGTGGGGAAAATCTGGAGATGTAGTTACAAATGAAAATATATTTTCGTGTACACAACGCTAGAATTCTGGATAAAACAGATGGGTTGATTTATTGGTCGAACAATGCGAATGAATTTGTGTAAATTGAATATTAGTTTGGTTTTAACGAGCGCGGGAATTATGTGTGCGGAGCTTTTAAAGTAGCATCATCTCTCAGCTTGAGATGTGAAATGTAGATTTTGTGATGTGATTTTGAGGTATGGTGACAAAACATAAATGCCTTAGAGCCACATAAAGATGGTATGGCAAGTCAACCAGATAGGCGCAATCAGCTTTTTCATAATGAATTAAGCTTTTATAAAGCTTTTTAAAAACTGCAACAGTTTTAGCTGTTTTCTAACATTCAAATGCTTAATGGATTCGAAAGCATTGCCATAGAGTAGATGTCTCTATGTCAAAATATATAGTTTGGGCACGATTGAACTAAGATTGATTTTCAATTTGTTCCGTTACGAAATAATTTAAGATTTTTTTCCCCGTCCCTCAAGCTCGATTGACCAATTGTGACATCTCTTCCCAGGCGTACATTCCCATAACGTCACTCTTGTGGGCTTAGCTGCATTTAAACGGGACAATTTATCAGCTAATATATTTCCTTTGATATCCATGTGACTGGGTATTCAGTGCAGCTTAATTTCCGATTTCCTAATCGATGTAAGGCAATTATCTTTTTCAAAGTTTCGATGAAACAATATTGGAGACAATAACCTTTAAAGTAGCCTGGTTGTCAGAAAAGGATGCAAATACGGCGTTCTCTGCAATTCATTTCCTTTGCAAAAAGTACCGCCTGAAAGACAGTGGCGTATGTACATATCGTCACCGGAGAGGGGTTGTTGTAGTCCCATTTATGCTTTTTGGTAATGATTACACGAAATCCTGAAAACGTGCTTCGTCGCCATAGTGTCCGAGGGCATGTGGGCAATTATGTGCCAGCCCTCCCTCTATATTTGACAGAAACCCATAATTGTCTAATAGATTATCTCTCCCTCCTAGGCGAGCGGCTGTTTGTGCTGCTCACTTTCTTTATTAAGAGGCAGTAACCTTAAAACTCATCTAAAAAGCTGCAGTGGGTATGAGGTGCAAAGCTCCCACAATACCCAAACAAACAAGTTTTTGAAGACGGTTGAGATGTTTCCCTACCACCCACTCATTGTTCTAGGCCACCAAATAAGTGTGGCAAACGAGATTATCAGTCAATCATAATAATAAGGTCTGACTAAAGCTTTTAAATAACTCCAACTGTTTTACCATTCAAATTTTTAATAAATAAGCTGCTCGTGCCAGTCATTTGCCATTAATTTTTCTTAATCTGTCTGCTGTATTGTTAACAATACAGTCCAATTGGGGGTGATTGGGGAACCACATGTCAAAATTCGAGTGCTTTTTTCTCGTCACTCAGGCTCAATTGGCCCATGTGACATCCCTTCCCAGATGTACACTCTCAGTCTCGAAGCCCAAGATATTCGGGCCCTTCGAGGTCGTCAGTTGAGCCTCGAATAAGATAATCGTGAACCAAAACAGTACCGTCTAATGGAAGAGTATGAAGAACAGGAGCACAAAAAATGCTTTAACAGTGGAGGAGGAAACGAAAGCAATAGAAGTGTTCTTGCACCTTTTCCATAATGTTGGCAGTTTGCGTTGTTCCTAATTTTCAATAGGAACATGTAAATTATATGCAGAGAACATTGTCCAGTGAAAAGCCCAGCAAGATCCTTAATGTTCCTCTATCATAATTTATGAAGGTCTTCGATCTTTGCTGGTCTATTGATGCAAAGAAAATTTTGGACAGACGACAAAAGTTGAGAATATCAAAAAGATAGTCGATAGCTCACTTAAAATATTGTGACGTCACTCATAGGGTGGAATCAAGATTGTTTTGGCAGTGCTCACGAGGGCTTCTAATCCATAGATCAAGTGGCAGTAAACCCACAACCATCTCATAAGCTCCAGTGGATACGGCAAACGCATATCAAGTACAAGCGTTTTGGTTTCAGCCACTGTGGTCAAGTAGTGCTTCTATTTCTATTCCGAGTGCAAATAGGATAACTGACACGCCAAAGTATCACTTGCGAAAGTCAAGTATTGCTGGGGCATCGGAGTTATATGGGACTTCCCAGCTATATATACTTCGACAATCTATATAGCTCAGCCTATTTATCACTGCCAACTAGTGAACACTTTTTAAACAGTGTGATAGAAGACACAGTAAAGCGTCGCCACAAAACGCCAATTATACCTCCTATATTACATATAAGATGATTCACGTGTAATTGCACTCCCGTTTTACAAAAAATAGATTGGTCCTTTTTTCCGAACCCATCATAGATCAAACCATTGTCAGCACATATATATGCATAAAAGTCCAATTAAAATTATATAAAATGAATTTAACCAACAACAACAAAAACTCGTGACTTTGTTATTAATGTCTAGAAATTCAACGTTTTCTTAATTGAAAACTATTAAAATTTCAGACACTTTCTAAATTAAACAAAGTAATTTATATTATTTGCTTGTATTATATGGACTTGGGGACTTTCAATGAAATTACAACAATAAAAAAATCAACATCACGCAAAAGGGTTGTATCGAAAAAATTGTCGGTTATTTATTACACAATAACAATCTTCATTTAGTTCGCTCCTTTATCCTTTCTTATTTCTAATTTGCATGAACGATGCACGAAGTATCTGTTATCAGAATTTTTCTCCATTCCTAATTTAATGATGGAACTTGTACAAAATAAATTCAATTGGTTGGATCATCACTCAAACGGAGTGCGACATTAATTATAAGTTTGTAATCTTAAACGACCGGCTATTGTGTACACTACTACATATAAGTGTCTCGTCTTTTTAAATTTCCATGGCAATTGGTAACCACTAACATCAATTGTCCATCTAATGTTATATAATAAAAACCCTCAATTAAATTCTGAAAAACCATAAATCACTTCCATTCAATAAAATTCAATCTCTTTGCTTTATAGAAAAACAAAAATTAATCCTCATTATCCTTATCTCTATAATATCATATATGAAATAATAATATCTGTCTTATACACATCCACATCCTTCATCATATCACTACGTTTTATTTTTCCTTTTTGGTCTTAAAAACCGAAGAAAAATATTATATATGATTTATTTTAGTATCTTATGTATATACACAAAAGAAAATGAAGAAGACTAAAATGAAAAATTAAATTCACAAGACAATATTTAATTACCACATAATGAATCCTGGAGGCCAAAACCAATGTATTATGGTTTCTAAAGACCATTAAGAAAAAATATCCAGCTCATACACACACACACACACTGTGTGTATCCCTCTCTATAAATTATTATTCATCATTCGACTTATTTATTTTTTTGTCTTCGGGTTTTATTAACTAAAAATGAGTTAGAATTAATAAAAGTCCTTTTTATTTATTTAATATTTCCTTTTCTCGTTCCACTATCAATAATCCAACTATTATATGTAATAATGTTTATTTTGGTCGGGTGTATATATGCCACAGAAGGAGGGGAGTTAGATTTTTATCTAATGTGTGTTGCTAATGTAATCTGATCAATTTATTTGTATATAATTTTACTTGCATGCTGTCGAATCTTAGTTCAGGATTAAATCGAAAGTATTCACAAACATTCGTCATTGTAACAACGTCGAGACCGACTTGTCGAAATCCATAAAAACTATAGTACCACAGGTAATGGCAAAAGTTTTGAAAGTTTTGGATCGGGCTAGATCTTTTATTAGACCAAGTAGAATTTCATTCCTGACTCTATTTCTAAAATTCAGGTAAGGTCTAGTTAAATCCAGTTATGTATATATATGTATATATATATATATATATATATATATATATATATATATATATATATATACATATATATATATATATATATATATATATATATATATATATATATATATATATATATATATATATATATATATATATACATATATATATATACATATATATATATATATATATATATATATATATATATATATATATATATATATATATATATATACATATATATATATATATATATATATATATATATATATATATATATATACATATATATATATACCTATATATATTATATACATAGAGTTTGGTTTATTGCCAATGACTTCAAATAACCCCGCAAGAAATAGTATAATGGTGTCAAATCACAAATTCTTGGAAGCCATTCAATATCACAATTTCTTGAAATAATCGAATCTCAAAACTTTTCTCGCAATAATTCAGTTGTTGCACTTGCTGTGTGGCACATAGCCCCCCGTCTTGTTGGAATCCAAGTTTTTCAAGATCAACTTCTTCCAGTTTTCGGCTATAAACAGTTGGTTATTGACAGTAACGGTGCTACCAGCTTAATTTCGAAAAAAATACGAACCAGACCAAACTGTTAATTTAGGCGAATGTAAAGGTTTTTCATGAATATTTGTGGATTTGCTTCGCACCAGAATCGACACTTTTGTTTATTTACCGCACCACTCAGATGAAAGTGAGCCTCATCGGAGAAGATAATTTTCTTAAAAAATTGTTGTCGTCTTCAAGTTGTTCCAAGCCAAAACTGAATATTTTGTAAACGTTGTTCTTGCGTATATCTCGCCATGATGAAATTGTAAACATTACTGAATACAATGAAACCAAAAAAATGACAGATCGTGACATATTACAAATGGCCGAAATGTCACTTAAAAATCATATCATTCCTACAGGAAAACCCTATATACACCAGTTCACGAACTTTAACAATAAACTTGCGTAACCGGGCACTGAAGGCGACCAAATTTGGCACGACATTTTCGTACAATTTCCGAGAAATTGTGTTTGGTTTGGAAATAAATTACCAATAAATTGTAACGTTGCTCAAGCGTAAATCGATTCATTTCGTTCAGTGGAGATAATATACTGAATTGACAGAATAGAATGGCATAAGTATTGTCAGATTCGAAATAACCGATGGTTCAAATTAAAACCGATAAATGGCCCACGTATTATATATATATATATATATATATATATATATATATATATATATATATATATATATATATATATATATATATATATATATATATATATAAATATACGATCGTTGGCAACTATGCTGTAGCTCTAGTGCTAAACTCTTCCAGTTTCGGTTAAAAAACATACCAACTGCCTTTTGTTTTGTCCTCTTCTATTATCTTGGATCTTACGAGCTTTCATCTTGAATTAACTTGAACATTTCATCTTTTTTCTGGCTGCAGTTCTTTGCTGACTTCTACAACCCTCTCCATAATAATCTTTTCATCCAATTTACCAACTCGGTTATTCAGTGTAATCAATTTGCTGAATGATTTAATATAATTCTGATGTATGGCCCTTTGCTATTTAATTGCATCTTAACATTTATTTACCTCGTCCTACAAATAATACGAATACGCTTTTTGTTCATGAAGTTTCAAAATCATCAGTAATTTACGTAACCAGAACTGCATTTTACCAATTGTTATAACCACTTATTTCTTATTTACTGTACTTTCACCGGATGCTGTATGCAATTTAAAACCTTCCATTTCATGGATGTCATGGTTTAGTAAATCACCTCGCCTAACAACTAACACGAATTCATTATTTTGTTTTCATGAAATCCACTCCCAAAACTTCAGAACTTCATTTTACCAATTTTGATAATAACTTTCTGCATTCCTTTTGCTGTTTGCAACCGTTTACTAATTCACCGATCACAATCGTCCGAATTGATCCTATAACCAGCGTTTTCACAGGGGCTTTTCCGATTATTTCACACATTACCTCTTTCCAATCGTCATGCCAAATTTGGTTGTTGAAGTTAATTTTCGATCTTCACTGGTTTTCTAGTTTAACGTCTGTATTCTTCCAGGATTATATTTTTCTTTCTTCGATTCCCTGTCAACTTTTTTTTCCTCCATTACATCGCTCGTGGTATCTTCGCTTGCTTGCGTTTGATTTCACAGTAATCTACTGAAATATTATCACGTTTGTTACAAACCCAACATCTTATTCTGCTGTTGTCATTCCGGAACCTTGTTGGTAGTCGATTAGTCTTTGGTTTTTATTTACCTCTTGTATTAAACTGTCGTGTTCCAGACTTGTCGGGTCTTAATACCCTCGCCTATGGAAAAATCTGTAGCATATCTTCTGCACTACGTTTTAACACCATTATTAGAGTTGCTAGCTGGTCTGTCATGAACCAATTATTTCTCATCACTCATTTTAAATTGTAATTTAAAAATGTTGAATGATGTTGTACCATCGAATGTAATTACAAATAATTAAATTGCACTGACTCATTTTATTACTCATAACCTTCTTTTCAAGTTTTAAGAATCTCTGATGAGCCTCTTCAAAGTATTGGGGTCCATGTTGAATTTTCTCTTACTGTTTTAGCCTTTCTCACACCATGTTCGATCTTCCTTTATTGATCGATCTTCACTCTTTCTTGTCCGATTGTCAAGTTTTATGATCAGGTTCTTATTTAGTTATTCCTATTATTGTTTGTGGTATCGCGGCTATTAATTGGACAGTCTTAAAATTTCCAGGTGCTCTGATATGTTGACTTTTAGCTGTTAAAGGAAAAGTTGTCTTAATATTTCTACCTGTACTATATCCCCTATTCTCTACCTGTTCTATGTAGTACCCCCTTTATTCGTCTAGGGTTAAATTCATAATAGTCTTGTGATAGTTCCAAGTACAAACGAATTATGAATACGAGATAGAAACTGGTTGTGAAAACATTGTGCAAAAATCTGAAATTTAGTCGGGATTTAGGTTTCTAAGAGTCAAAGAAGGATTTGCAACAATATGGTTAAACCCCTAAAATATGTTGCGATATTAAGAACATTTCGACTGTGGACCCAATCAGCTCATGAGCATTATAATAAATCAAAGAAAGGTTTGCCGAAAAACAACCTCTTACGAGGAGAAGTATTTCTGGTATGAGTAAGAACTCGTAGCAATCGTGAAATCAATAAACAAAGGTTAAAGGATACCATCTCCTTCGACTATGAATTAAAATTTCTTCCAGATTACTTGGTTAAGAGCCAATAAAGAAACAGCAGTTTCTTTAGTATGAGTATAACATGAAATATAGAGCAGCTTTCCGAATGAATCATGTGAATAAACTAACAAGTTCTCTCAATTTTTTTTTTCAAAATGCATTAATTTCAAATGGATAACAGAAGAAGCAGAAGGTGTTTTTTCATCGAATTCGAAAAGAAGAGCTTCCATATTTAATATACGACTTCGATCACCTCAGCCACTTAACAACTACCATAAAAAAAATTTTATGGGAGAAAAACCAATAACACTCCCATCGATCTATTTTCTCATGATAATCGCATTCTGATCGCCTTGTACACGGATGGCGTGATCATTTAGACGCAGGACTGACGAATAGATACAGTGAAGATGTTATAGCTATTGATCTCCACATAAATGAACAACTTCAACTCTGATTCAACAATCCTTTCAGTTCTATAACATTTACACTAAACCGTAACCATTAGACGTGCTAAATCATATTCAGAAAGTCTCATTTTGTATCAACAAGGAGCATTCAACCACCCTTAAAATAGAAAGTCAATATATATTTTACAATTCGCATATATAGGCCACTTGAGTATTTTGCCTACACTATATACCTATCGAGCTACTATACATACGCGGGGAAAAAAATCAAATTTAATTCTAATATTTATTTAAATACTTTGGTCGAGAGGTGGGGGCAAACATAATAGCTCAAGGTATACATATTACACAAAATACAACAAAGATTTATGGAATCATTATGTATGTATCTGCTGCTGTTGCTATATACACCACATAAACTTTTATATATGTTATAAACGGGCACAATCACACACACACACGAAAAAAAATCATCAAAAATACAGAAAAACACTGGAAAAACTGAATGAAGAGATTAAAAGTATTTTTCCTTTTCCTATATGTACAGTAGTTTAGTTTTCAAAATCAGAGGATATATCCAACATATAGGAAAGCAAGTATTTTTTTCGTTTTTGATTAATGTCCTTTTCTACAAGGATATATAATATTTTCACCTTTTCATTATGGAAAAATTTTCAATTGTATAATTTCTCGTATCATGTGTGAGCTTTTTTGTTGTTGTTGAAAGACTGGACCTTTGTGTATTTAAGTAAACTAAACTGTTCCGCACCGTCCTTTTGTGTAATACACTACAACTTCACTGCATACTCATACATTTCGAAATGACAAAACTTATATGTCTCACGTACAATATTTTGTATATATATATATATATATTCCATCATGAACGACGACAACGACGAGATGATGATAAGGATGCCAAAAGGATGAGTTGTAGTAGTTTGGAGAATGATGACTTGAAATATGTTTTATTTTATAAATGTATCCTCTATAAATATATAGAGAGACGAGGATTTGATGGTGGTTCTTGTATACATATTTTATCATGGTTATTTGGAAGTTTGAGCATTTTTATTACTTTTATTGTTTATATTTAAATAAACATACACACAAAACTAACCGGGAAAATTTATTTTCGTTTCTATATTTTTATTCAGCAAATCGCTAAACCAAATCTGTCACATTGTAAAAATGTATAATGTAAAAAAATAAAATAAAATATCGTAACACGAGTAAGATTGTGAATTTTAAATATAATCGTAAAGTTGGATGTTAAATGTATTTGTATTAAACATTGTACCAATTTTGGATGGGAGTCAAAATGCTGAAAATATAATAAATTTGGTGCCTCCAGAACAGAGATGTACCTATTCTTAAACCTTTGGTATCTTAATCGTTGATTATATTAAATATGAGACCGGTCCTATTCTTAATTCTACGGTTTTACTATTTTAAACTATTTAAATTACTTCAATAGCCCACCCGACAAACATTTATTCATTTTTAACCAGTAGAATTAACAAGGAATTACCGAATACCGTGTCGAGCAATTACTGACATCTTACTTGCAAAAACTTGCATTTTGGCACACTTTGGGCAGTAAAATTACTGTATCAGTAAATTAACAGTCCATTATTACTGTAAAATATCATCATATATATAACTTACTGTATGTATTATTATTTAAACGGTAAAATTAACTTAACTTTTTACATTTCTGTTTGGTTTTAATCACTAACAAATTTATTTTCATAGCTGATTTCAGTAACTTCTTGTTTCAAAATATCTATAAAATTACAGTCAACATTTTTTAATATACACACAACCTTTTACCGATTTTTATTGGTAAAGTTAGTAAAAATTATACATTATATAATATTTACTGTATTATTTCAGAAATTTTATTGGGCAAATAACCTGAACTTATTTGGTGTTTTTCTAGTTTTAGAGACCTTAAAAGATTGTTCACTGTCGCTGAGCTTACTTGACAATTTTTATATAATAGTATTATTACAGCTCTATTATTGTTGATTGTTTAAGTAACTTCTAGTTTCAAAATGGCCATCTGTACCTAAAATTTTTGAACAGGCTATTCTTCTTCACGCTATACAGGCCAAATTATCCATTTGAGGATGATTTCATATTCAGTTACGCTTTTAGAAACCACTAATTAAGAATAACCTCCCACACGGACCATCTCGCTTCATCATAAGTCTCGGATCAATATATTATATTTTATAATCAATATTTTCTGTATCTGCCTCATCTTCAATAAACGATTTTGTATACCATTGAGTTTGTGCATCACTGTCACTTTCAATCTCGTCACTCACTTTTTCCTTCAGCACTATCAGTATTGTAAAACGATTTTGTATATTCAGCTGCCGAGATGTAACTTTATTGCCTTCTTCATCTAGCTTTCTTGGTAACAAAAAATACTAAATATAGAAACACAAGTAAGATTGTGAATTTTAAATTCCAAATGCTGATATTTAATAAAATCGGCGCCACCAAAACCGAGACGTACCTATACTCTTAACCTTTGCTATCTTGATCGATGATGATATAAGATATGAAACTGGTCCCATTCTTAACTCTACGGTTTTAATGTTTTACTTGATTTGAATTGATCAGATGGACTATGTTTCCAATAGCCCATGTGAATCTAATTTTTTTAATACAGTTTTCTTCTTCACTTAATACAGGCCAAATTCCACGTATGTATTTGATCTAAGCTAAGCTTAGGAACCATCTCAGTAAAAATTACTTCCCAAACCGGCCAACCTGCTTCATCATACGAATCGGGTGATGCATGGTATTATAATATTTACTATACCATCAGTATCTGATAAAATGTTAAACAGTATCTGCCTCAACCTCATTATCAACTATTGGGAGTCATAGCCAAATGCTGAAAATTTCATAAAATCGGCGCCCCCAAAACCGAGACGTACCTGTTCTCAAACCTTTGGTATCTTAATCGTTGATTATATTAGATATGAGATCGGCCTCATTCTTAATTCTATGGTTTTACCATTTTTTATGATTTGAATTAATCAGTTGGGCTATGTTTCCAATAGCCCATCTGTATCTAAAAAATTTGGGTAGGCTTTTCTTCTTCACGCTATACAGGACAAATTATATATTTGCGTCTGATTTGATCTTAAGCTACGCTGTCAGAAACCACTCATTAAGAATAACCTCCCACACGGACCATCTCGCTTCATCATATGTCTCGGATGATGCATGGCATTGTAATAATTTTTATCAGTATCTGCCTCGTCTTCATTAATCGAGTTTGTATACCTTATTTTGTGCATCACTGTCACTTTCAATCTCATCACCTACTTCCTCTTTCATTACTATCAGCTTTGTAAAAAGGTTTCGTGCATTCAGCTGCCGAGATGTTACTTTAGGGACTTCTCAAAATTTAGCTTTCTTGATATCATATCTTAAATTTTCCTTTACTTTTGAAGCGATATATGTGTGACAAGAAATTAATTTTACAATTTACCTATTCGACTTGGTTTGCTCCCTTCATTCATTGAAATACAGTAATCTAGTTTGCTCCATAATTCTTATGTATCGTTACAGCCGATCGATAACCAATAAGCTTTGTCAATACTCTTTCTTTTTATTCGTTATCTCTTCTTACACCGGTGATAAAAATATTCGCATTTCATAACTCCTTATCAGATCATATTATCCAATCAAAATGTATCATTGGTTTGTGCAATCTGTGAACATGGTGTTTGATTCTCGAGACATCGGTGTTTTCCGGAAGTTCGTATAGTGCAACAATTCTAACCACTCAGGTGGGCGAATTGAGACAATATAACAAATGCAACAAGAAATCATTTTCGTCTCCTCTATCAACAGCGAAAACTGAGTGAGTGAAATCGGGCATACAGAAGCAATACGGCATATTTCGAAATTGGAGTGCATACCGCGCACTAACTGAAACCCTGTATTTTATCTAATATAATTACCTCATCCAATCACTGAAATCTAAATACTAAAATCTTAACTATAAGTTGTATTGATCTGTATCTTACAAATATAAGATCTTGGTCCAAGTTTATTATATACCGCCTTGATCAAAAAGTTCCCGAAATTTATTCAGAAAATTAAAAATACAAGTTTATTAATCTATAAATCTATATTGTCCCCTTCAAAGTAATCCCCATCGACTGCAAAACACTTATGTCAGCACTTGATCCAATCCTTTAAACATTTTTTATATTCGGTTTTCGGTATGTCCATCAGGACCTGCGATTTTTCCATTTTTTCCTCTCGACTGCTGAAACGTAATGGATTTTTAACTCAATTGAATAGAAAGAAGTCACAGGGATCCAAATTGGGTGAATCGGTGGCTGTTGGATCCACGAGTTTTATGCCCACAATTCTGGTCTCTTTCGGCGAATTACTTCACACAAACGTCTTATAACGCCAAAATAATACTCTTTGTTTACGGTCTGGCCTTCTGGGATAAATTCATGATGCACTACAAAGTTCACCGTTGTAATCTATGAAAACCATGAGCATTGCCTTCTTTTTAACTGAAAACGACGTGATTATTTTGATCTTGGCTCATTTGGTGAACGCCATTCACTTGCCTGTCGTCTCCAGTAATGGTATTTTTGATGAATGTAAGATCGGATCCTCGCAAATCATGGCTTTTGCGAGGTCAACACGTTCTCTTTTTTACATGAAATTGAGGTCTTTTGACACTAACTTTTCTGCTTCCCGATGGAAACCCAAATCATTAACCAAACTCCACTATGGCTAGTTTGCGGTTATTGACCAACATTTCTTTTACTTTATCAATGTTTTCGTCGGTTTTCGATGTCGATGGTCTGTCACTGCGTTCATCATCTTCGATTGACTCACGACCACTTTTAAACCACACGTACCACTGGTAAACGATTGTTTTCTTTACAGAATCGTTGCCGAAACACTTTTCCAACATTTCTAACGTTCGCGCACCATTAAATTCGTTTTTTACGCAAAATTTAATACAAGTTCGTTGCTGCAAATTTAAATCCATTTCTAAAATCGTAAATTATCGCCGTCAAGAGTACATCAACACGGATAGATGTACTCTTGACAAATCTCAAGCTATGACGTTAAGATTTATAGGAAATATCAACAAGAGATGTACCAACTTAACAAAAAAAACAGAATTCAAATCGGTACGATGGTAGCGCGACCGGTGGCTATTCCAGGAACTTTTTGATCAAGGTGTTAGGTTCAGTACAGCTCCCATACGATCCATTAAAACATACTTTTTAAATCAAACTTATCTATTTGTGAAAGCATTTCTTAAACTATTGATACCGTATATGCGCTACGAAACCGGAAAAAACTCTGTGATTCGAACAATTTCCCATACAGTGCACCAATGGAATATCTTACGAATTCGGTATGTTAGAGATTACGATATTTTATTGATATGACTGTAGATTACACCTCTCTCTCGCCCCCCTCCCCCTCCCCCCAAAATACCGAATCTCGTAAATACTCAAAAGCTTCAAGCACAAATACATCTTATTAAACTCGAAGCAAGTGAAATCGTATAAAAATTCTTTCACAATTTTATTTATTTTAATTATCAATTTTCTTACGTTTAATTTAAATAAAAAATAGCAATAATAATTGTAATAATAATCAAATAAATATTCAACAAATTTATTAAGGGGTTAATAAGGAGTGAATGTAAAAATTAATTTACTTGAGACACTTTAATTGAAAATTTTATTGGATTTTTTAGATCTGCGTTGGAATTCGAAAGCAAATAATTTTAGCACTGCCATCTTCTTCATCGCATTCTATCTTGAGATGGTGTACCAATCCAATTTATAGACTAAGCAAATATTTCGGATTTTTCACTACGTTCATATTTTATTGAGTAAAAAAATTTAACAACTCCCCACGAAGGTACACGAGTATATGGAATTTACATTTTCTCGTCTCAAACAAATGAATCGAACACGCATCTTATCATTTACTAAGTGGTGTATGTATATATGATTAGGTCGAGAGGATGATGTCGTCGTTTTTATTCTTTTTATTTTTAATTTATATTTTTTCGTCAACGTCTTTTATTTTATTATATACCAACCTCCCTTGACATAAAGAGACCCTTGCAAATATGGGATGTTTATTTGGTTGGTTGTTTTCCTTTTATTTATCATCTCTCTTAAGAATAAGTTTATAGACTCGAATAAAAAAATAATATTGTCGCATAATAAAAAAAATACAGCAACAATATAAATATTTTAAATAAAAAATATGAATTTTTCACTTTAAATTAATTAACAAAACGTTGTTGTGGATAATTAAAATTTTATTTACTTAATAAAAAAAAAAATTAATCGACGAGAAATTTGCGCGTGAAACTGTTGAATTGCTTTAACATTTGGTTTGGTTTATGTACCACCATCGCAATGGAGCGATTTTTTGTGGAACTGGGACTTAGTACTCGTTTGAACCGAATTCCTTTTTAGTCTAGCTGCATTATAAAAGTCTCAAGCTGTCGTAAAGCTAGAATACAGTGTTGCTTTTGAATTGACATTATAGGGTGGAGTGAGAAGTCTGGTTAAATTGCGACAGAGAGCGCCATAATCGCAAATCCCAGTTTTCAGACAGACCTGTCATTTAGTTCAGTTTTGACAGCCGTTGTTGTTATTGAATTAACATACGAGAGTGGAGTGGGAAGTCTGGTTAAATTGCAACAGAGGGTGAGACAATTGCAAATCCCAGATAACATGTGTCAATATCATCTGTCACTAGATCAAGTTAAAATTTTCAGATTGATCTGTCATTAGGTCCGTTTTGACAGCCGTTGTTGCTATTGAATTGACATTATATATGGTAGAGTCAGAAGTCTGGTTAAATTACAACAGACAGCGCCACAATCGCAAATCCCAGTTTTCAGACAGATCTGTCATTTAGTTTTGACAGCCGTTGAAAACAGACAACTCATTGTTTTTTTTAAACATGGAAACAATTGAATTTCCACTACGCAAACTAGAACAAACCTTGTTAAATGTTAAGAGGACACTTCACCAATTCAAATCTATGATACGGTATTGCAAGACCGCAGAGTAAAAGTGCGCGAGATAGCTGAAATAGTAGGCACCTCAGATGAAATTGACCACAAATGCGCACATGTGACACCTTCAGAGGGTAGGTTGGGCGATGTTCAAGCGAAATAAAAAGAAGTTTCATAACTGTGGGTGAAACATGGATCCATCACTATGCACCGGAAACGAAAGAACAGTCTAAAGCTAAACAGTGAAATCCACTGTGTGAAATCTACTTACGAATCTATGCCGCAGATGAGGTCCATGAATTACTTTTCGAATTGGTTCCCCATCTGCCATATTCTCCAGGTTTAGCCGCCTGCGACTTTTTGTAGTTTAAAAAAATAGATTCGAAGGGAAGGGATTCAGCTGCAATCAGGATACAACAACCGCCTATTTTGAAGTATTGGAAAAATCATATTGTTCGGAATCGATCGAAAAATTGGAAAACGTTGGACTAAGTGTATCGAGCTAAAACGCGACTAGATTAAAATATAATTTTTTTACTCGAAAATATTATGTCTTGTTTCATTTTTACCAGACATCTCACTCCATCTTCGTAAACTTACATATATGAATGATACTCCTTTATTACCAGTATACCGTCAGTCCTTAATCTTCTAGAATGGTAACTGACTAACCAATTCTTTAGTTAAAACGCCCGAAAGTAAGACGCGGTGGATAGAATAGAGGTTATATCCACGAAATAAAGTGCAGAGATGCAACTTTCTGGTATTCAGAGGAAAATAATACATGGGGAGTTTTTGAGAAATCAAGTTGCAGAGAGGCGAGAGTCAACTACAGCAACGATTACATGCACAGTCATAACTAAGATGTGATACGAGGGCTACCGTAAACAATTTTGAAACATTTTCAAAATATTCGTCTTTACCCATTGCTCGCTCTTATCGAAGCAGTTTTGCAAGTCCGAAGATCATAGCTCCAAAACATGGTTTTTGAACGCTTTAAATTAATGTTGGGTATAAAATAAAGTCATTGGGTGCCAAGTTGGGGTTGTAAGGCGGTAAACTTGATGGGTTTCAGTGCTCAAGTACTCGCTTATTTAATGTGTGTGAGCTCGCATTATCGTGAGGCAAAATAATTTGTGTTTTTTGGGTACTTTTCTCTCTATTTTTTGAAAACTTCGGGTGAAGAAATGGTTGTATACGAAGTTGACGAAATTGTCTTTCGATTTCCAAGAGCCACAGTAGCCACATGACCTATTTTCGCGAGGCACTCCAACGAGCTGAGATGGAAGATCTAAACAGTAGTAGATTCACGTTTTCTTTCTGGATCATACGCAGATATTCATAATCGTCACCTGTCACGACTTCCAATAAATTTTTCAGACAGAAGTAATTGACACCAACCTGTTTTGTTCATCGGTCATCAAATGTGAAATCCAACGTGCACATAACTGCCGCACCTTGAAATGTTCATGTAAGATCGTTTGTGCGCTGATGTTACTCAGCATGCCCCATTTTTTCCCATTTTCTTTTTACAGAATTGTCTTTGAGTCTATATGTCGTTCGCGTTTAAATTTATTATAAAAATTATAAACACTTATCAAGGATGGTGCTTCTTCCTCAAAAGTCGAATGAACTAACAGATGACTTTTGAGAAACATAATCTCCATAAATGCTACACTTTATGACGGACATAGAGACTTGCATCGGAAAACACTAGATTACCATTCGCAGGACTCGTATTTGAATTTTTTTATCAAATTCGATAAGTATATTTCACGCTTCAGTCTCGGGTCCATTTACATTCAACCCGAGTATATCCACGCAGAATCACTTTTTCAAGAGCTTTTTTTGTACTTCTAAATCTTGTGGTGGCCTTTAGACCAATCTGGTAACATTGTAAGACGGAATGGAATGAAAAACACTTATTTCGCTTTAATAACCAACTAAACCACTTTCGACTGTGACATACAAAGAAAAAAGTCTAATAAACATAAATTCAGACAAACACAGTTTTGCCAGAGACTGTCTATATCGTAAAAAACTTTCCTTAAATTATCAGTGATAGACGGCCTCGACTACGATTCTTACTGTGTACTGGGCCTGATCGTCTACAATGTTTACCAAGACGTGTTAAAATGTTCATAACGTCTCGGTTGAGACAAGGTGATTTGTGAATGATTTTTTGGTTATGACCAAATTTACTGAATCGATTGTTCCAATTAACAATTAGAATCACTGTATATAGTAGAGATGAAAGCACTAGCCGACCAATGACTATTTCATAGTAATAATATATATATATATATATATATATATATATATATATATATATATATATATATATATATATATATATATATATATATATATATATATATATATATATATATATATATATATATATATATATATATATATATATATATATATATATATATATATATATATATATTATATATATATATATATATATATATATATATATATATATATATATATATATATATATATATATATATATATATATATATATATATATATATATATATATATATATATTATATATATATATATATATATATATATATATATATATATATATATATATATATATATATATGTATATATATATATTTATATATATATATATATATATATATATATATATATATATATATATATATATATATATATATATATATGTATATATATATTTTTTTATTTTTATTTTTTAATTTTAAGAAATCAATATGTAGTATCAAATACATTTAGGATTTCAGATCAGAAATTTAAATTTTAAGATTAAATGATAGAAAATTTAAAAATTAAGTATATAAATTAAATATGAAAATTTAAAATTAAAAATTAAGTTTATAAAATTATAATTGTCTGAAGTGCTGTTTTAATTTGGTGTTAAACTGTCCCTTAGACAGTCCAAACTCGAATAGGTGCTCAACATCGGTAAAAAATTTGGTCATCATATTGATTGGTTCATTTTCGCCGTAATTAGTACGTTTTTTAAGCTTTAACAACTTGTGCAGACGAAGAGTCTACATGACCCAAAAGTATATTTCCCAAAAAACTTGCACAATGTTGTTGCCTGCGATTAACCAAAGTTGCAATATTATATGCTTTACAGCGTACAGTGTAAGATGGTAAGAGGGCCAGGTTCTCATGGAATGGTAAATTGTAGTTGTAGTTCCAGTTTGTTTTTTTCATAATATAGAGTAAGACTCGCTTTTGTAAACCCTCAATTCTATTAATGTGGTCAGCGTTATGGGGGCACCAAACTGCTACTGCATATTCAAGCTGAGATCTAATGTATGCAAAGTATAGTGCAAAAAGTGCATTTTGGTCCTTAATCTCGGTGGTCCAGCGACGAAGAAAACCGAACATGGAATTGGCTTTCGATATACTCTGATCGATGTGTCTGGAGAATGAAATATCACTGACAAATGTTACACCTATATCTTTAATTGTGGTGACGCGTTCAATTAATGTTCCATTGATATTATAATTGGCAATTATTGGACATGTTTTCCTATGATATGACATTATCTTGCATTTTTCAATATTGAGTTTTAACTGGTTCACTTCACACCATGAAAAAATCTTGTCAATATACTCTTGAAGCTTGTAAGAGTCACTTCTATCGTTAATTGTTCGGAATATTTTAAGATCATCAGCAAATAAAAGCGTAGAAGAGTGTTGAATTATTTTAGTGATGTCGTCAATAATTATCAGGAAGAGATAGGGACCAATATTTGAACCCTGGCGGACACCAGCTTTTGCAAAAATAGGATTGGACTTTTCACCAGCTATTTCGATAAATAGGTATCTCTTCGTTAAGTAAGATTGAAACCATTTGACGAACATTGATGAAAAACCAAACTTGTCAAGTTTAATCAATACCTGGCGATGTTGAGTGGAGTCAAAAGCTTTACTGAAGTCAGTGTATATAGTGTCAATTTGGTGATGATTTTCTAAAGCTTTAGCAGTAATGCTAGTAAACTCAACTAGGTTGGTGGTAGTTGATCTGCCAGGGATAAATCCATGTTGATGAAATGATAGATGGCTTAAAACTGTTTTCTTGAAGGAATTGCAGACTAATATTTCAAATAATTTAGGTAAAATTGAAGTGGTTGCAATTCCACGATAGCAGGAAATTTCATTTCTTTTACCAGATTTGAAAATCGGCGTGAGTCTCGAAATTTTCCATTTATCAGGGAAAATTCCGGTTTGCAATGATTTATTAAAGATGAGTTTTAAAGGCTTGCAAACTACATCAGCCAATAATTTAATGATGGATGAAGGAATAGAATTAGGTCCACAGCCCCCTCCTAGTGATTTAATTTCAGTTAGTATCTCCTCTTCAGAAAAAGTTGGGATATGTATTGAACAATTTGCATAGCTTGGAGGATGATTATTACAAGGTGAATTATCAGGACTGGAAATTGTTTGGAAAAATTATGAGAACAGGTTTGCTATTTCTTTGGGTTCTGATGCACATGATCTATCCAGATGCATAGTGGCCGGATATCCTTTAGTTTTCCTCTTGTCGCTGAAAAATTTCCAGAAATATTTGGGATCACTTTTGATATTATTTTTAATTGTGTATTTCTTAAAACAATCATCATAGTACGCATTGAATTGTTCCTTAGTTGCAATAAATTTTTGTTTATCTTCGTCTGAATAGGTACGTCTCATTTTTTTATACGCATGGTCTTTTCTATTTTTCAAATTGATTAATTTATCATCGTACCATGGCTGATGGATGATTGATGTAGTTTTTGTTAGCGGTAGAAACTGATCGAATCCATTGAATAATATATCATAGAAATTGTTAATATTAGTGTTAATATCAGTTAATCCATCAATTTCCTCGTTCCAATTTTTATTATTCAAGAAGCCTTTGAGTCCAACGATGTTAGCTTTGGCAAAGTTATGTCGTATACTTGATTCTTGATGGAAATTGCAATGTTCGTTAATTTCTGATATATTAAAGCTGAATTCCATGGATTTGTGATGAATATCGTTGCATGTAAATGGTGATAGTGATTCATTTACTTTAAAGATGTCAACTTCGTTTGCTAGGAATAAGTCAAGAAAGTTACCATTTACATTTGGAAGATGATTTATTTGTTTTAGATCAAAGTAAAAGCAGGCATCAATAAAACAACACTCAATATCAGATAGAGTAGAAGATGGAAGCATGCATTTTAGATCTTCGTCATAAGACCAGGTCACATTGGTAAGGTTGAAATCTCCCACTATTACCAAAGAATCACCCGGCTTAGTAAGATTATAAATTTCTTGGATCGATTCCATGCAGTTTGCGTATGTTTCACTTGGTAAAGAGTGTGGTATATACACAGTATAAATGTATATTTTTTTCTTATTGATTGTTATTATTACACAGGCATGTTCGACTTGACAACAAGACAGTTGAATTTCTTCACTGGTAATTGATATATATATATATATATATATATATATATATATATATATATATATATATATATATATATATATATATATATATATATATATATATATATATATATATATAATATGCCGTTCGTATATCGGCATTTTTTCCACTTCCAGAATCACTTGCTTCTTTCCAGTAATTTTAATAGTTTCACTATTATAGTTTGGTATTCACCAACCGTCAAATCCAAACAACGAGGAGATTCGATGATTTACTATACAAAAACTACTAACCGTCCCCGCAGAATATTAAAATGTGCCAAGTTTGTCAAGCGTGCCACGTATTTGTGATCACTGTTATATAATAACAAAATGGTTCTTGTTCAAAAGAAAACGGAACTATGTCTTACATTAATCTTGGTTAAATTTAACCGAGTTTCATTGTGAAAAACGCCGTAAGGAAAATATATAACAAATACCTCTATATATATATAGTACATAATGTCGTTTATATACATAGCACACGTATATAGAAAATGTAATTTTCCGCATAATCTAAATAAAAATAAATGTTGTCAATTTTTCACTTATATTATTCAAAACTTGTCACGTTCAATGAAAGAAAAAATCTAATAAATTTTTCCATAATGCTATAAATTTTCCAAAATAATATATTCTTGTAATATTACATATATGATGTCACATACATAGGTGTTTCGGGTGGTTTCATTTAAACAGAAACCTATATATACATAGACGGGCGAAGTATATTTCCACTCCACTGTTTTTTTTTGGTTATTTCGTGTTTTCCTATTTATTATTAAAGAAAATTAAAAATCTTTCTTTTTTCTATATTCCCAATTCAAAATCAAAGTCCCTTCTAAAAATAATAATAATAATAATTTAACCTCGGGGCTATAATCAAAGTGATGAAACAGAAAAAATTGTACGTTTCCATTTTTTTTTTTGCGCTCTCCGCTACCATATCGTCTTATCCATCATCCCATTAGGCGAACGCACCCAGACACCATCCACATACCATTTACATATACGAGTCTACTGGATACGTACATACATAATTTAAGTGATTTCAATTTGAATGATGATGGGCGATGGGTGGAAATAATACATATAAATTTTTTTTTTGTTTCAACAAATCGCTCAAAAAACGAGAAAAAAAATGAACAAGTAGGGAAGTTTTAATCCATTGGGATTTTTCGCATCGTAGCTAATGTGAAAAATTAAAATACAACAAAAAACAAATATTTTCGTCTTCTTAAGGAATCATTACTTTGGAAATGGTCTGTTTCGGAATATAAAAAAAATGAATTTAAATATTTTTGTATTCATATTGTTGTTATTATTATTACTACACTTATCACTTTGTTGTGCTTAAAAAAGATTAATTTCGTTTTAAGATTAATAAATATGTACGATAAGAAAACATATATTGTTGCACCAGTGATCTGACGGATATTAAATATGTATTCAACACTGCACTGAACCAAATGTACCACGCAATATAACAAATTTTAGCGACAAAAAATTGATAAATATTTGTCAGTATTTTTATTGTTTTTTTGACAAAATTATTGCATTCTGATAATTTATTTTCATTTCGAATTAAAATATTACAGTTATATCTTCATTTATATTTTTCAACAAAAATATAACTTTTTATTACTCTTAATGAATATTATTCTTAACAAAATTTTATCACTATGATAAAAATGTATTCTATATGATAAATTTATCAATTTTTCTTAAATGTTCCAAATGATCAGTTTGCGTTCAAAGTGAACATCATTCTAGATCGCTAATAAAATAGAAATTTGAGAAAATGGCCGATATTTGGTGATAAATTAGTAAATCTCGCTGATAGGAATCTTTATCGGTTGTATATTGATATAGGATATTTTCAATGTGATCGTAATTTTTATCAGTTTGAACAATTATTTTTTTCAGTGTGGTATCGAAAATTTTGAACCACCCATTTATCATTCAATTAATTACCATGCCTCAGTCCGAATCAATCATTTATATAAGTGCAATGCCGTCTTAACCACGTATGAGAAATATTTCCTCAAAATTTCAATCTTCTTATTTCTACTTAATTTCACCTAAAAAATACGAAGCACATCTTAATACATTAAATCTATAATCGTTTGTTTTATGAAAGCTTTGTGAAGTTGGCCCAAAACGTCATCTCAAAAAGTAAAATCTTAATTAACTCTCTTACTAGATATTTAAGGGAGTCACTTTCTTGATAGTTTTTACTGTAACTATTACTTTTTTGGCGAACATGGTTAAAGATGTCATGATAAAGATGTCACTGTTTATTTTCGGCTGGCACGTTTTAGAATCTCTTTCACACATAACTTTACTCGTATAAGGTTGAAAATTCTGATCTAAACACGCTATCCTGAATATATCGAGCACCGTTTCATTAAATAAAGCAACTCTAATAGACGGAATTCACCATTCCAATCAATTTGGCATTCATTATACCGACGCTCTCCTTTCTTCTTGTCGAGAGAATTTAAATTCCTCCTCCTACTTGGTCGTCAATTATACCAGCATCGAGTTAGTACAATTGACTATCTGATACTTCCATGTGAGCAAATTAAATTCATTATGACTACCTCATCATCGTTTTTATGCTGTCTCTAAACTTCAATCGCACGGTTAGAGATCACATTGTCAATTAAGCCTTTCAACATAGTCTTTCGCACGGTGATATATAATTTGGGTGACTCAATTAATCCAAGCCATGAAGTATGTATTTCGGTTGAATCTATCACCTTTCGCAGTCATAATTACCATTTTAGTTTACGCACCTTTTTGATAACATTTTACCCTTTGTCGATTCACTAGTCAGTGTTACATATCCAATACTTCCATTATAATTTCCAACATTTATGATTTTCCTGCTTCTAAATGCCATATAACCTTGTCTAAGATTCACTTGTAGTTTATCAGACGCTAAGATCGATATTTTTATAATACGATACAGTCATCTGCGATCACTAGCCCAAGATACGTCGTTCATTCACACACTCACTTAACAAATTTGCAAGCCCAAGCTTAATCCAACCTGAACTAGTTTTCCTGGCATTTTTGCGTCTAGGATCGGTATCCAGAATTAGGTCGAGATCGGTATTCAGAATTAGGTCACACAACCAATTGATCATATTCACTCCTCCTACAATCAGATTGCTTTTCCCATGCTATGCACATTTTAAAAGTTCGCACATACAAAGCGGAATATTATGGCTCATCCAGGACAAACTGAGGTTCGCCATATCTCCGGCAACTATGGAATTTCATCAGTTCTGGTACCTACAGTATGATACAATTGTTATCATAACTGCTGCAATCTCATCAAATTACAACTGGCCTGATTCGATGGAATAGTGAATTGTTGTGTTCGTGTTTCACTATTTCATTGTTTCGATGGAAGAGTGAAATGTTGTGTCCGAGTGACATTGATCGAATGACGTCCAAATTGGGCGCAGATATACTCCAAAACAGAAGGCACAAATGCGACAAGCAAAGTTTTCAAAGTGAGTGGGTTGAAAAACGCACTATTTATTGATATTCGTAACCGTTTAGACAGGTAGAATGGTTAAACGACGATAATTGTTGATATCAAACTTAAAACTTGGATAAGCCTCGAAAATCTTCCAACAGTCGAGGAAAATACCACTTAAAATCCCACCGTGTCTATAGTTGATATAAATACTAGCGTAAAGCTTAGGAGGTTTAAGTTCGAGCAACTATGGGAACTGTAGAACATGCTACTGTTCGGCGGTGATGGTTCAACAGTAGGCAAGAAAGATGTTAGAACAGATTATTCATGAATATGCAGAAACTGTTCAGATTCGATGTCAACTAAATCTATATAACGAATGTATCAATTAAGTCCTGAAAAGCACCTGGACAAATAAAACCATTTCATTCAAATTTCTTCTATTAGGCATAATAGGAGCTAGATAAATACTGCTGTAGCCTGTAAAATTCTTACAAAACCTCAGAAGACAACACATCATTAACAAGTATCAGATCAAGAAAGCCAGCATAGAGATGCCAGCATAGTAGTCAATTTCGATACTTGCCTTTTTTTGTTTGCCGAGTATGAAGTGAACACAACAAACCGTTTGGAATACTGAGCTTATACAATAGACACATATCTGGTTTCGTAACTCCAGTTTCGATTTAACCATGATTTCGTTATAATGTGTCACTGCTAACCATGGTTTGCAACTTGGCTTAAACATGGTTTCGGAATGAGCTACTTTTCTCATCCAATGGTATTTTAGTGACAACAATTATTAAGTTAGTGAATAGTGAAAACTATAAATATTGGTTTTTTCATGTATTTGTTTATTTTTTTTTATAAAAATTGAAGTTTTCAAGTAAAATAAATTAATACAGAATTAACTGAAAATAAAACTTGAAATAGAAATACGTAAATTTGGGTGGAAGGCGAAACAAAAATATTTTTAAACCACACATATCTGGCCACTACTTAATCTTTTTCCATCTTGCGATGCGTTTAGCAATGTTCCACAGTCTTTGCAGAGAAGCATGTCAATGGTCATAATATAAAACTACTTTACTTGTTAAGTGGATTGAGTCTTTCCTGAACTTTCGCATTGCTGAGGAGGAGCTAGATGGATTCTCAGGGAAGTAAACCTTCACGTCTTCTTTGGTTCTTGGTTATTGAGGAGCTCTTTATTAGGTTGCGGCAATCTGGTTTTGGGGCTAGGTCGATGATGTTATTCTAATAAAGTAAACATTTAGTGTTTTGCTGAACAAATGCAACATTTACTCTATCTTAAGTTAATCTAACTATTTTAACTAAGCGTACAGATGCACTCAACATGTTTCTATATCTTGATCAGAAAAAATCAGTAACCTTGGTGCTCACCTTGCAATATACATGTTCGGCCATGTAGTAGAACTTTCTGAAAAGATGTTACCATTATTACCGTATGTTTCTTACTCTCTCTGGTGACCAGTGATCAAATTAAAGATGTCAATAAACTTAATCGCTGAGGTGTGAACATTTGACAAAAGTAATGGTTTCTGATCAAAAAAACTGCAGGACGAGCGACGTTCTCCGTTCTTGAAGTTGCTAAAGAGGTTTGTCATTTCTAGCCAATAATTGTAAGTCAAAAAGGTTTATTAATGTATATGCACAGTCTTTGAAAAAAGATCAAATGAGGGTTTTATTAGTGATTCTCACTTAGAATGTTATCAAGTTCTAAAAAAGCGTGTGGAATTTTTACAAAGTTCGTTCCTCAACGTTTCGAGTATTTGCGAATCGAGATTGACTCATCGCTTAGCACCATACGCCTGTTTGTGCCATTGAATGCCAAATCATATGTTAATATGGTTTATGGCATTCCTATATGTTAAATTCTTTAGCATCTTAGGGGTCGCCTAGCTCTGATATCAAACCTTATTCGTACATAAACATCATATGTCTCTCAAATCCTTGGTGGCATTACCTTATTTATTATTATTTGTATTCAGCAAAAAAATTTGACGACGACAATTGCTCATCCTGATTATACAATAATAATAAATAAATGAGCCAATTTTATATCTACTCAACGTACTGTGACACGATATTATTATTTTGGCAAAATGAAGGAACCAAACCATTTCTTGTATTAATAAAGGAAGTAGTGAATGAATAACAATGTGAAAATGTCCTTTAGGCATAAATACGTATGTATATGTATGTTTATCAGAGATGAATTTTGAAGATAATTAAAAACAAATAACATGAATATATATACTTGGCTGTCATATATAATTTTTTGTGCTGCCGTAGCTGGCTCAAACGAAATGGCAGCAGAATGGAAAATATTCGTTTTCTTACCGAAAAAAAAAAATCTGAAAAATATTACAAAACAGACAGACATTTAATTTCAGGTTAATAGGTATTTTTTTTTTTTTTTAATATTTGGATTTTATTCTTTTCTTGTTGTTTGCGATTGTAATGATAAGAAAACATAATAAAGAAAAGTAAAAAAAAAATCGTGGTTCAGTTTTATAATAAAAGCAAATATTAGCAAATTATGGTATATTACAAATGCCTAAAGCATATTTAATTTTTTTACGGTGAAAATATTATATAAAACATAAAAAATTAACTGAACTCCGACTTGAACGATACCGTATACATAATATACGATTTCTAGTAGCATGAGCAGCAGCAAGTGCTCATTTCGAAAATATAAAGCAAAAAAAAAATCGTAATAAAAAATGCCCTGTCTTTTAATAACGAACGTATATAAATGTACGCTAAATTCGCCATCCCCACGTGCATCGTTTGCACACATCCAACAGCCTTCGTATATATATATATATATATTATATAAATCATCTTATGGAAAAATTAAAAATAAATAATATTAAAAAAAAACGCGAAAAGACAATAAAATTATCTTATGATTTTCTTTTCAAATTGAAAGATAACAATTCGGGCGAATCTTGTGCGGTTTTATTGTTTGTATTCATTAAAATTTTGTGTGTTATCAAACCTTCGAACAAGTATATATTCTTAATTTCCGTTTAATTTTATTTTCAGACCCTAGTGCCAGCAACACCAATAAATTATACGGTTGAAAAAATATTGCCATCGGCCGAATGTAATTTTATTGCGTACTCGGGCCGAAATGGTGTATCAATATTAGAACTACCTCGTCGTTTTGGAGCAAGTGGACAATATCAAAATGGCAAGGAGACTATTTTGTGCAGGTAATGTAATAATACAATATACAGTAGAACCTTGATTTAACCAGGGTCATTGCTTGGATACTCGATATGGAATAATCGAACGACGATATCGAACAATCGGTACCGAACAACAGAGCCCTCACGTATAAACATAAAACGACTGAGAATATCCCTTATTTGGCAATTCGGTTACGAGCGTTATTTGCCCGATCATGATTGAATTTATGTTCGTTGTTAGTTTTGTTAACGAACCCATATTAATAAGACACCAATGTAAAAAATGGAAGTAGTTACAAATGGAAGCCGAAGCTTCTCTCTTCTCCCAAGCCTGCCTTATCGTGGTGACCTAGTTGGGGGGTGAACTTATAAAAAATATAAATAACCGCTTAAGTCAATTATGCTAAGGTTGCACTGCATACACAGATGTCTGCGTAGCTTAGGAAATGGGTTTAACAACATAGCCCTCCTGTAATAATGCAGAGATCTATCATGGGGGACGGTATTTCTAGTGCTACTCGTGGGAAGAAAATGGAACCAAAGGAACAAAACAAACAAAGTGAGAGTGATGCTTCTCAGAAAGAATTAGGGTATTGCGACGCATTTAAAAAAGCAGGATAGTACATCCAGAGAAATATATAGGTTAGGAAATCAAGTCGAAGTAATTAAAGAAATTGTTGCAAATAAATGACCACAAAATGTATATCAAGCGACTGTAATGAGTCGCACTAGCTTTTTGCGATCCAGCACCTTAGTACGGGGAATTTTTATAGACCCACGCTGTCTAACCAACCGATATTTGCATAAACTGAAAGAGTAAATTCCAGGTCTTCGGTGTTTCCTGTGTGACCAATGCTTTAAAGCGGGAGAAGTGGCAGTCATACAATGCACCGTTTGGATTTAACGAGTGTCCATTAAATCGTAATGAGTCGAATAATCAGCGATTTTAACTTCTTTAATTTCCCTAAAGACACGAATATAAGAACAATCCTACATTAATTGATAAAACGATTCAAATGTAATCTGTAAACCGACAAACTGCTTCATCCTGATCGGTTCATCTTGATCGGATTCAACCTCGCTAGCGCTTTCTCAATTATTGGAGCACGCTATCTTCGGTTTTTTTCCAGAACTGGTCAAAACTTAGTGACATTCACGCACTTCTACACCTTCGAAAAAAATATTTCAACCATTTCTTTATGTTTCAACCATTTTTATCTCGTTCCCATGCTGATGCAAAATTATAAATAGCTGATTGTAATTTTTTATATTTTGCAATGTCCGAATCTTGAATAACAGCCATTCCAAGTGTAAATGGCTAATATGAACCACGCCTCCAGGGAATGGTAATAAATATTCATACAATATTTAGGAACCCTCGGTTGTCGTGATTTGGCAACTATAGTGGCAGAGTTAGTCGATTTTATCCATCTCCATTGGAACAAAGTAAGGCCGATATTTTATCAATATTAATCCTTCTTTAAGTAAGAAGTTCAGATTTAAAAATTTAATAAAACAGAAATGGCTTAATATATTTCGAATCATATTTTTTGAAAATACAATCCTCCTGGTTATTTATTGAAAATAATTTCATTCCGATGAGAGCCGCGGCTGGCCCTCAATATTGGCATTCAAATTATTTGTTTGAAAATTATCCGTATAACACTTGTCTTTCCCCAATAAAAATCCAAATGCGTTAAATCAAATTTTCTTGCCGGCCAATTCACGTCATCATTTCGACTGATAATGCGGCCATTTAAATTTTGACGCTGTTTCACTATTGTATTGCCCGATGTGTAGCATCGCGCACCTTATTGCTGGAATTTAAGAACGAATATCTTCAAGATATGGCCACAAAAAAGGGTCCACATGTGGCGGTAACGCCGGACTCATCTACGAAAAAACACGCAATGTATATACATTGGCTTTTCCCCATATCCTTGTTGATTTTCCAATTCTCAAATGCCATAATTTTGTTTATGCGCTTCGTTCGAAAAGATGATTTTCTGAAGCTTTTCATGAATCAGCGAATCAATATCGAAACGGATGGTCACGGGGCTTCTGTTGCTAGGCCATTTGAACTTTATAGGGCCACAAACCAAGTTTTTTTACGCAGAATCCGTTGCATAGAAGACCTGATGACAAATTAATGTTCTCGGCCGTGGGGAACATTTTCGGTATTTTTTGTGCGATTTCGAACCAATTGTCTTTGTTGTGAAAGTAAACTTCCAACATTTTCCACTTTTGCGTCTCATTTCATCAACTGGAAATATTATACTGAGTTTCTTTCAACCAATGACATCAGTGAAAGAATGACATCTGTGTTGCCAGAGCCGAAATAACCGGTATGTCAAATGTGACCCGATTATTGGGACACCCTATAAATCTTAAAGAGACTTGAATTTTTTTCTTTCATCTTGCTTCGAATTTGTTTGCAAAATGATGTAATTTCTTCAGTTGGAGCACTTAATAACCCCGTCAATAAGCCCGTATAAAATTCCATGCCGTCCACGAAACCTCCAAAGCCAATCATCACTGGCTTTAAAATGTTAGCCCTAAGGGGGGAAGTGCTACGGTTAAGCCTGAGTCCAAGTTGGCAAGCACATCTAACTTTTGCTGCAGAGTCAAATCGACTTATGTTTCTGTTTTATCAATTTTATAGATTAAGCCAAACGATAATAATAATTTGGTCCATGAAACCTGAAGTTCGTTAAATCGAGGTTTTACTGTATAAATATTTGCAAAATCTGTAAAATCCAAAAGAGATTAAAATTATATTTTATCATGTATTAAAGATAAGAACCATGAAGTTAACAAGAAGTTAAACGTACATATACAAATAATTGTTGTTCATGTACCATGTATTTATATATAGAAATATTTGGGATAATCATTTTGGATTTAGTTATATTTTCACAAGACAATAAAAATGAACAGAAATTTTATTTTTTGCTATGCTGTTTGTTAATGGCTCTTAATGTTTTTGTCGCACATTAAAACAATATTATTATAATCCGCATTGAAATTGCCCAGCGAACTTTGAAAGGAAGATGTAAAATATATATTTTTTTGTTTGTTTCGAACTTAATATTTAAATTCATGTTTGGTTTACTATATTTATAGGAGATTTGTATTAATTCGAGGATTTGGTCTATATGTGTACAGAGAAATGTTTCTCGGATATACAATAATGGTTATAGTCGATCTATATTAGAAAACCTAAGGACTGCAATAGTTAACATTGAGAGCGGCTACATTCCAGATTCTATTTCCACAAATTTTCGTAGAGGCACTCCAAGAAAAATTTACTTCTGCACGCCCTCTTTATAAAAGTCGAAACCTGTATCGTCTTCTTCGAAAATACGGGAATAGGCGCCATTAGAAAAATTAGTGAGATGTTTTGGTATTCATTATTAGTCGAAATATAACTTAAGCTTTTTCGGAACTATATCCTGAGAAAAAGCTTTGAATGCTTACTGAACATGAACATTTAAGTAAGGCCTTCCCGATCCCTTACGAATCAAGCACGTCTACTTCGACTAGAAATACCTTGTGAAAAATAACAACCTTCCATTTTCCAGTTGGCACTTAATGGCTCTTTTTAAAAAACTTGGCATTACTTTGTGCCATCTTTCTGCCTTAGCTCCTGAATATTTTGTGGTTTTTTGATATACACGTTACTTCAAGAAGCCCCATAAAAAATATCAGATCCGTCAAATTTGGGGATCGAGATGGCCACGCGAGATTAGTATCTTTTGAAATTATTTAGTTATCAAAAAATACTCGCAGAATGGCCTTTGTCTCTCTTAGTGATGGTTTATGGATGCTGATTTTTATTTTCGAAAAAACATGAACCGATAGCTCTTTCAGCCATAATTCCATACCAAACCGCGGATTTGTAGCATGTTGGCGAGTAGATCAAGATGGATCAGTGTAAATACTTTCTCGTTCAGCATCCACTTCTTGTGTAGTGCGAACTAGTCAACAAACATTTGTTCGTGGTTCATCACATTGAACCTCGCTCCCCACAACCGGTCATTAAGCTTCTTATTATGTTTACACTGGGAGCCTTCGCAGTATTAAAATTATGACGGTGTTTTCACATATAGGCAAAACATAATCAAATTCAACAATTTTGACACGTTCCTGCACTAAATATGATAATATTATAAAATTCTTGAAAACTATAAGCTTTTCAAATCAATCAGTCCAAATTAGCCCTCGATGTAAAAAAGTTTAGAATGACTATTGCTTAATCGAAATTTCAGATTTTGAATAAAATTTTCTTATTCTGATGTACTGCTCGAATAGCTTTGACATTATCGACTGACTAGTGTCCTCATAACACTTTATTAATTAATCGTTTGAACATCTTTATAGCGTTACATAGTGTCGAACGTAGTATGCTTGAGACTTTCATTTATTTTTATATCAAAAAGAATTTCCAGCATCTAGCAGTGAAAATTAAGAAAAATGTGCTAATTCCCAACCACAAGCTCAATGATAATTTAGTTGATATCAATGTTTTACTTAAAAGCCATTTCAGCGTTATCAGTTGGATGTAGAATGTGTATTGAAGATTAATCAGTTGTATCATAATTCTTGTCATAAATCTTGCCCTAATGTATAAAATGATGTAAAAAACGTAAAGGTAAAGATTAAAATTTCTAGAGAACTTCCTAACTAACCCAAAAAGTCCCAATAACGAACCATCTCGAAGTTTTATATCGACAGCCGATGTTTTCAATACTTCACAAAAGAATAGACTAGTAACTAAAGGGTCCGCCAAATAACTTTTTTTTTTGAAAATGCTATAAAAAAACTACTGAATATTTTCTCAAATTTCTTTTTTTATTTAAAAGTACAATCCTTCCGGTTAATAATGGAAAATAATTTCATTCAAATGGCTGCCTCGGCTGGCCATGCAGTAGCCTACACGATCGGTCCAATTTTTAAGCACATTATCGATTGTGTGCAGCTGTATTTCACCAATGGCTTCACGAATATTGTCCTTTAAAGCATCAATTGTCTCTGGCTTGTCGGCGTAACACTTGTCTTTGAGGGCACCCCACAAATAATAGTCCAACGGTGTAAAATCGCAGCTCCGAGGTGGCCAAACGACATCAGCTCTGCGGCTGATAATGCGATCTTCAAAAACAGGGCGCAAAACATCGAGTGTAGCTTCAGCTGTGTGGCACGTAGTGCCGTCCTGTTGAAACCAAATTTCGCACACATTCTGCAACATTACCATGATTTTCAAAGTAGTGTCGCAATATTTCCCAGCGTTGTTCAAGCGTATACACAACCATATTTGTTCAGCGAAAGGATAAAACTAATTATCTGTCAAATCAGACATGAGCTAAGTGTTACCATTCACGAAATAAGCACTAGTTGAAAAAAAAAACTGTAGATGGCGGACCCTTTAGAAGGCAAAATGTATACCTGACAAGATTCTATTTTTTGTTCTGTTTTTTAAGATATATCACCTCATGTCTTGGATAGAAAAGCGTACAGTAATAACACACCAGTTTTGCTTCGTGGGAATTTAAAAAAGGATTTTTTTCTGGGAAAAGACTGTAATCCTTTTTTTCCGGTTTTCACAGGCCATTGTTGGCCCGTACCGTGTCAACAATCTGACTCCAACGGTTTTAATCACGAGCTAGAACTTCATACTGTTGCAAGCAACCTGAAGATGCCAGATCGCTCTCTACGCCGTGGAGCCATCGTCTCCGACAGCGACCATTTCACCTACCGAAAGGCGGTTCTCCCTTTAAATATCGCTGTATCATTCGTTTCAGATCAGCACGTAGAACGAGACCGAGCCAGCGTACTCGCTGTCCTTTGATTTCATGCACGATATTAGGAATTTGCATTAAATTCCTGATTTCGTGGTTGAATAGAACTCGATATGTGCTATCAACGTCGCGTTTTGGGCCATATATCACACGCATGATTCTTCTCTCGAATGTTAGAAGCCATCTTTCGTACTCATCCGTCAAGGTCCAACTCTCACATCCATACATGACAACGGGTTTGATCAACACTCTGTACAGTTTCAGCTCACTGTAATACTTACCACTTTGAAATCACGTACGAACGCGAAGTACTAAATTCCTTCTTGCGAGATCTTTACTTGAAAATGATTTCGAGTGACACAACCATTAAGACTTAATAAGATTATAGACTAGGTTGTTATATCAATAGAAAGATGCGCTGGCTATAGGTTCAAGTAATCTGCCAATAACTTTTCCTTTGATACCCATTCGACAGATTATTCGATGCAGATTGACAAAAATTACCAAAATAGCAATTGCCCTTCAACAGCTTGTCTGTGCAAGACATAGCTCATCTTCATTCCATAGAATCCTACTTTTAAAATTGGAGACATTTTCGCCTGAGAGTGGAGTACTTACAATGGGATAGATAATTTTACCTCAGGATGGTGTTACAATCTGTCAACTGATAGCTCTATGAGGTTATACGTAATCACATACGAGCGCTATTTGTGTTGTTTTCGAGCATTTCTTTCGACCAATCAACACTAGCCTTTTTTTGAGCGATTGACAAATTGTGTGGGATCCAACGCGAACAAATTTTTAACAAAATCATGGAGTGTTGAGTGTATGCTGGTACTAATGCCTAAGGTTGTCTCTCTCTCACGATAGGTCACATGACGATCTTGCAATATCAGGTTCCGCACTGCATCAATGTTTTTCAAAACAACAACTGATTTTGGACGACCTTCACGAAATTCGTCTTGGAGTGAACTCCGACCATGATTGAATTCACCATACCATCGATAAACACTAGTTATTGATAGAGCTTCATCGCCAAAAGTTGAATTAAGTTCATTCATGCACTGCTGCTGAGTTAATCCACGTCGAAAGTTGTAAATAATAATCGCACGACAATGTTCACGATTTAATTCCATTCTTGGGGGCAGATGAATCTTTTAATTTACTGTAAACAACACAAATAGCGCTCGTATGTCAAAACGTTCTGAGTACGTATAACCTCGAAAAGGTTTAACTTTACGATAGAGCTGTCAGTTGACACATTGGAACACCAGTGTTGCCAAATCCCGAAATATAAAAGGCAACCTATCGTTTAGATCAGCTTCATACATAATGATCCATCCAGTTTTGTGATCTCATTTTTTACATTATTCCATTTACTTACACCTCCAATGGTTGCGCTTTGGTGTCGATACCACTTACTGTTGTTTTTCATCGTCCCCTGTTAAAGTTTGTAATACGGTTAGGTTTATTTACTTAGCCTCGTTAACTGTTGGTTATTTAGTGAAATTTTTGCCTAATTCACGACCTTATTACCACGGGAAAATTATATTTTAGAACGCATCATGTCAAATACTGGTAAAACTTATCTTGCTACATTGTACATGTAAATAGTTTCGCTTGTCTGGCTGCTAGTCAGAAGTTAACTCGAGACTTCTTCTTTAAGATCGACTATGTCTAATATTTTTTATTTGATAATAGTTTATTCATTTGATGGAATAAAGTTTTGCATATCACTATCACTGACATATTTCCACCTGATGAGCAATTCATTTAATCAGTAATGCAGTTGGATACACTTCGACTGTTTCGACCTCACATTATCCTCACAATCTTCGCCAAACTCCATGTCGTGATAAATCAAATTTTGGAGCAGTCATTACTGCTTGTTAGACTTCCAAATGATTGGAAGTTTGTATTTATATCATTTTTGCGTTATAAATTAACAAAAGCTTAATTTATAAGTTTCCAGATGTGAACAGAATAAACAATTTAATAATTCAAAACTTTAAGTCCTGGATGCTATAGATTTGAAGTAAATCCCTATCTTGTCTACATTTCAGACTTGGCTGGGAAAGTCTTAAGTTAATCTGGTTTTTCGCCACTGTCAGTAACCGATTTTTTCAGTGCAATTATTTTCTTCATCTCTGACCTTGATGCCATTCCCCGAGTTTTATCAGCATTATGATGTTCTTATTATTCATAGCCATCGTTTTCACCGACTGAGGACACATATAGTTGTTGCAGACAACCACCTTATAATTATTTGAACAATTTCTGCCTCCTTCACATCGTTTTAGGCACTATCACTATGCACCTGTGTGTTATACACGTTTAAAGCGCAAATATTTAATAATATACGATACACCAACATAATAAATTTTCAAAAATAAAAATTCAAGGAACATCTTATTTTAAGAAAGTTGGAAGAAAAAAAAATTAGAAATATAAATTTAGCAAACAAAACAAGAATATTAATAATAATAAAAATTACAAAAACAACAAAATTATTATGATTATTTTACCATTGTAAATGGCTTATACTTATGTTACATATTTTCTCCATTTCCATACACATACACATACATATAAATTTTCCATATTATTTATAATTTTTTATTATTATTTTCGAAAAAAAAAAGTTTAATTGTAACACAAAAATTACTAAAGATATAAACATATTCTTTACTTATTTAATGGCTAAACTTTAAACAATGTATCAAACAAAAAAGTAAAAGAAAAGCTTAATAAATAAGGAAAATAAAACGAAAAACAAAAAAAAATTTAACTTATCATCATTGTGATTATTATAATGATCATCTTCTTTTTCTTCTTATTATTGTTATTGCTCTGCTGTATACTTACATACATATACATGGTTTACTATTGTTGTTGCGTTTCCATATACATACATACATATACATATATATATTTTAAGAAAAGGGAAAATATATGTAGATTTTCTTATGATTATTATCCCCGATCATTATAATTATGATTATGTTTTAGCATTCTTGGCATTTCCCAAATTAATATATGACTTTTCCTTTTTTGTGTTCGGTGTATGAATAAAAAATATAAATTTTTTTAAATTAAATGTGGTTTCAACTCTTATTTGAATATAAAATAAACAATAACAACACAAGAACTAGGTTAGAAAAGGTGTGTGTGTACAAATAAAGGTAATAACACAAGACATATAAATTACACGACTGTATAATAAAATTTAATTTCGTGGTTTTTCCTTAATCCTTTCCGTACACACATAATACAGTAATTGCATAAAATAGTCGTAAATTCAAATAACATTAAAATATCGTTTAGGAACAAGTCAATAAATCAACCATAAACACACCACATACAAATCCTTAAAAAAATTCCATTCATTAAGTTCTATAAATTGCCATTCCCACCAACCAACCAACCAAAAAATATATATATTCGAAAGAAACCAAAACCACCAGAGTTGTAAGAAGAATTTATAAACTTTAGACAAAACCAAACACAAATAATTTTTTCCTAATTCTTATATATAAAAAAAAAAATTAACAAAAACAAAACGAAAGAATGTAAATGACAATTTTTGATTAATGAATAGAAAAATGTATATCGTACAAAAAAAATTACAATACCATAAATGAAAAGCCTGGCATGGAATAAAAGAAAATTTTCTTTTCTCTCTATAAATTAAAAGTCTATAATAATTATAAGGAAATAACATGAAGAAAAACAAAAAAAAACATTAATGGTTATTGCTATTGTATGTAAATTTGATACAGCACAAAAAACAAACCAACACTAATCTTTGAACGATTTAAGAAGAGATCTTGAAAATTTATTTCTACTTACATATATATATGTCCATATCGAAATGGAATGTGGGCAGGAGATCTACGTAAATCGGTTCTGTAGATACTTACGACCCCGATTGGAGTTCCAAAGTAAGGAGATCTTGAGGCAACTGAAAAATAGATGGGAGGATTCGGACCCATAACAGATTTTAGAATTAATAACATGGAAAGTTATTCTTATAAGAAACTCTTGAGTGGATTAGCAACGATATTATATTCATCTCTTTCATTCAGTTAAAATTTATATTTAAAATATCGGCAACATTTGTGAAATGTTGTTATATGTTGCGCATACTATCCATATCAAGCAATCCTTTTAATTTTGATGTATTGAGTGATTTTTTAATCTACTCATATTACAAGCCCTCACAGAGATTTGGGCAATTGTCTTCCGTTTTTGGCCTTTAAGCAACTGTTTAAAAGAAAATGCCGTTTAAAACCTTTCAGTTTCAACTCATTGCGTCCAATATCTTTCTGCGTCGTTATCAGGCGTTGAAAGAGTTTTGGAAGTGCCTGTTAAACTACTTCCAAAGATCGTGTCAAAACTTTTCGAGTTTAAAATATTTTGAAACCAACACATGAAAAAGAAAGAGACGGATACATTTTTAAACTAAGTTTGATTCCAATTGGATCGCACCCAGAATTTGAAGATTAATACAACCGATGGAAAGTTTATAACAACATTTGTTAATATCAAAAAATACATACCTGATCACTCAAACGATATTCTTATTAGAAACTGTTGAGTGGATTAGCAAAAATTATATTATATTTATCTCTTTCATTCACTTTATGTTTATATCTAAAATTTCGACAAAGTTGGTGAAGTGTTCCTATAAATGACTCATATTATCCATTTCAAACGATCCTTTTAAGTTTGAGGTGTTAAGTGATTTTTTGATATAGTTATATTACAAACACTCACAGAGATTTAGGGAAGTGTCACGATGCGATGCAGAAATATCTTCCGTTTTTGGCCTTCAAGCAACTGTTCAAAAGAAAATGTCGTTTAAAACCTTTCAGTTTTAACTCATATGGCATCCAATTTCCTTTTGCGTCGTTATCAGGCGTTTGAAGAGTTTTGGAATTGCCTGTTAAACTACATACTTCCAATGATCGTGCAACTTCTCGAGTTTAAAATAGTTTTAAGTGAAAATTGCTTACTAAAAAGTAAAAGGATACCAACACATGAAAAAGAAACAGACAGATACAGCATTATGTTTTTAAACTTAGTTGGATTCCAATATGATTTACGTGTCAGTCATGTTATCTTAATAACATCGCATACATATGTGTGGGCTTCGGACCCAGAGTTTGAAAATAAATACAACCGATGGCAAGTTTATAACAACATTCGTTAATATAAAAAAAATACATACCTGATTAGTATCACTGAAACGATATTCTTATTAGAAAATCTTGAGTGGATAAGCAAACATTATATTATATTCATCTCTTTTATTCAGTTTAAAATTATGTATATTGAAAAATTTCGGCAACATTCGACAGTATTGGTGAAAATTGTCTATAAATGGCGCATATTGTCCAGCGATCCTTTTAATTTTGAAGTTTTGAGTGATTTTTTTTATTTACTCATATTACAAACACTCACAAAGATTTGGGCAACTGTCACTATGCGATGTAAAAATATCTTCCGTTTTTGCCCTTCAAGCAACTGTTTCTAAAGCAAATTCCGTTTAACATGGCTCGGTTTTAACTAGTATGGTATAGTATATCCCTCTGGGTCGTTATCAGGTTTTTGAAGAGTTTTGGCAGAGCCTGTTGAATCACGTCCAGTGATCGTGTCAAAACTTCTTGAGTTTTAAAAATTTTTAAGTGAAAAATTGCTACGTGTTAAGTATTAAAAAAGGACCAACACATGAAATAGAAAGAAACAGATATAGCAATATATATTTAAACTTAGTTGGATTCTAATTGGATCTACGCGTCAGACATGTTATATCATACATATGCGAGAGTTTTGGACCCAGAATGGAAAAATAAATTGGTTGTATTTATTTTTCCATTCTGGGTCCAAAACTGGTATTAAATGGTTATTTAATAACAATATTTAAAATATCAAAAAATATACATACATATATTAGAATTATACAAACGACATTCTAATTAGAAACTCTTGAGTGGATTATCAAAAATGATATTATATTATATCCATCTATTTCATTCAGTTTAAGTTTATATTTAAAATTTTGGAAAAATTCGGCAGTATTGGTGAAATGTCTATATAATATGGTGCACATTATACATACCAAGCGATCATTTTAATTTTGAGTTTTGAGTGATTTTTTAATCGACTCAGATTACAAGCACTCACAGAGATTAAAGCCACTGTCATAATGCGATGCAAAAATATTTTCCGTGTTTTGACCTTCAAGCAACTGTTCAAAAGTAAACGCCATTAAACATTTAATTAAACGCCAATACATATTTAAACTGAGTACGATTCCAATTGGATTAAGCATCAGCCATATTATGTTAGTGACATTGCATACATGTGCAATTCCAATTAGAATGTTTGTTCAAAACTTCAGAGGGTAAGAAAACATCGTGTTTGGGTGGTTGTGCAGTATTTAACAATACATTTTTTTAGTTAGTCAATGCACTTAATAGTTAGTAATTTCTTATAAGAATTTTGAGTGGAAAAAATTAATTAAAAATTTATTTCTCTAATAATTAACGGAAATACACAAATAAACAACGAAACTTAGCATTAATAAAATACAAATAAAACAAAAAAAAATAACTTAAAAATTGTATGAAGTAATAAATAACATCTCCAACATCAATTAAACAGTAACAAGACCTCCTAGAGATTTTACCAGAAAGCCATTATATACAAATTGTACCTCCATGCCTAATGTGTCGAATGTTAAAATCCACATTTCCCAAATAAGAGGAATAATAAATTTTATTTTGGAGGATCTTAGGAAACCTCCTATCCTTCCCTACAATATAACAGTGTACACTTAACAGTGTAATTACTAATACATATCACATATTCTAAACTTCCAATTGGATTTGTATACACATGTGTTATAAATTTATGGTATGGTACCAACTCATAGCCAAGCAGTTATTAAACAATCATTTTCTGTTTATATGTAGGCATTTAGAAGACACTTGGTTGGTTGAATATGCCGTGACTTGTAATTTTATAACGTTAATTTTCGAATGTAAGTATCTTTACAAAATATAGAATTTTTCCCAGTTTAACTTAAACCTGTTTTTTTATAATATAGGAATTATAATCACATCATACAGTAATTCCAATCGAAACACAGATTTCAGCACTCATTCAGTTAAAAATGTTATATAATATTTAAAATTTTTGCTTGCCAATTCTAAATTTAGGCCGATGTTAGGTATGGTTAATAGACGAGTTACCCATACACGAATCCTAGAACATCAAACATTTGCTCAAAACGAGTTTATATACGTTTCTCCCGTAATCGATCATTGAGCAATCCGAGGAACTCTTTTGGCCTCTCAAAGAGACACCCAGACCATTAATAAACCTGAACCGAAACGATTAATTGCTATGACCTAATCCCTGCTTATTTTAAGGCAATTTCAAATATTAATTAATGGTTAAGTAGCGTATGGGACTAATTTGAAATCGATTTAGATGTTCTTTTCCTCTCTTTCAGAGAAGCGCTTCGATTCGACTTTCAAATTAAATTATCAATATTCTTAACCCACAACTCCTATGCCACAGACACATATGCCAAAATATTTAGTTACTCAACATGGACTAATTGTAAGGAAAAAGGAACAGTAGACTGCTTTACCAAAAACTTTTGTTAAAATTGTTTATTTTGCTTTACGGTAATGGTTGGTACAAGTCGTTCCTTCCTTTCAAATTCTTACGCATACAATTTTGATTAAAGTACACCTAAACACTCACTTATAATTACAACTTTAAATCTTCTGAAAAAATGTACATCCATTAAATTCCAACCAACAAAGAAACATAAATATCTGGACTAAATACACAAACCAAAAAACTACACCAAAAACAATAAAAATTCTGCTTCGCTGACATCCTGTTATGAAAGTTTAATTAATACCAAAAAAAAAGCTCTATGCTTTATACATATCCATGCGGTTGTTTAAACTTTTTTTTTTGTACCCAAAATATGAGCAACTCGCGATTTATTTATTTATTTTTGTTGCCAGTCTTAATAATTATTGTGATTTTTATTGTGTTTCGAGTGGTGGGATTGGACCGGGTATTTTTTTGTCGGATAGGATATTTTCGGGATACAAAAATAGCGATAGTTTTGTTTTTCCTGTAATAATACAAAAATCTGTTCCACAGAGTTATTAGTACTTAGTGTTACATATTACTATTTTTGGTTGTTTGATTTACGATTTTGGCAGTTTTTGTTTGATCTGATGTTTGTAATATTTGAAATTGCTTTCTCAATTGCCTCCCTTTAATTATCTCGCTAATAAAAGACAAAGAGATGATATTCTAATAGACAAAAATGATTTATTCTATCTATTCTGTATATTATTTCTATTCTATCTATTCTATATATTATATCTATCTTATCTATTCTATTTATTCTATCTATTCCATTTATTCTATTTATGCTACTCTTTTGAACTCTTATGTATTTTATCGATTCTATTTATTATATATTCTAACTGTTCTATCTATTCTATTTATTCTATCTATACTAACTATTTCATATATTCTCTCTCTCTCTCTCTCTCTATATATATATATATATATATATATATATATATATATATATATATATATATATATATATATATATATATATATATATAAATATATATATATATATATATATATATATATATATATATATATATAAGTTAACGAAACAAGTGAAACTTGCTGATATGAAGTTTGTTGACTTAAGATCGTGTGTTGTTGGTATTCATCATTTTGCTGATTCGATGTTGAACTCGTGTTAACGCTTCCCCTCTAAAATATCCATGTCCCATGGATGTAAACTATAAATTCAGATGGACGGGTTGAACTCCAAGTGGTACTGGGTTGGTAGTTGATTCGTTTGGAAGCATGATCGTCTTGTTTCTTTTATATCGTAACCGTAGTATGAAGATTATAAGAAGAAGAATAACGGTTGTTGTAATACCAATGTCATTCAAGTAGCCAATTTGATGATTTCTGGTCAATTTTTGCAGTTTTGCTATATCTGCATGTGTATGCTATGTAGGTATTCCAGGTTTAATTTTATTCCTTGTTCGGTGATGTTGGTTTGTAAAATTGCCGGTAGTATTTGGTAGGTTTTGATTTCCTTGTTTGTGAAAATCCAATCCTTTATTTCAACGGTTTCATTCTAGTATTGAACCAAGAAATTTCCCTTCAGATGTTTACTCGAATTGTTGTAGGATAGAGACCCATTGAAATTACATAAAAAAAATAGTGTTCTCATTTATAGGCTCGATAACCTCATTCTCGTTGAAGAAAATTTCGCATTTTGCCTCAGCGCCCTTTATAAGTTGACTAATGCAATGGTTCCCTTTTATTTCTTGTAGATGACCAGGTTCGCATATAGTAATTTCTCTTTTATCGAGACACTTATTTATTATGCCGAACATTATATTTTGGTTTATTAAGATTTCGTGATGTTCTAGATGAATCTGTTTGTTATCCTTAATTGTTGACCTTATCTGGATGTGGTGGAAATATCTTTGCTTGTTTTCCTTATTAACATGGCTCTTTCTGCATACTCTATTACTTCTATAACGTTTGTGTAAGGCAATGTTGCTATTTCGGTAATTAAGCGGTTGATTTCTTCTTTGTCCAGCAGGTTTGAATTTATTATTCCCCCTTTCGCCAGTTATACTGCTCGCACGATTTCTTTCACTTCATCTTTTACTAATAGGAGCCGGTTAAACATGGAAAGACCTCATTTAGTTTTTCCCTCCAATTGCAACTGAATCTTGTTAAGCTGATTTAAAATTTGCTGAATTTTTTGTGTAAGAGCTGTATTGATCTTATATTGCTCGTTGTTATTTTCGATAATTCGATCTTGGCTCCAGAGAATTTCATCCCAATCAGTAAGCGTCGGGTGAACCTGCAACCCACTTCCAGGCAGAACCTATCCAATTTATTGAACGTTTGGTCCTTTTAGGTTGACCTTTAAGTTCTTCTAAGAGTTTTTTAATTTCGTTGATTTGGTATTCAAGCTGTGGTTTTAATATGCTTGTTGAATCAGCTTGCCGGGTTTCTGATCGTATTACGTCTAAGATATCTTCGTAGTTGTTGAGATCGATACTATGAACTATCTTGAATGTTCCACTCATTATTTTGCCGTTGCCTCGTTTGATCGACACAACTGGGGTGTTGCACTCATAGATATTTAGTGTTGTAGTTATTGTCCAAAGACAGCAGGATAAGATTATTATTTTTAACATAGTTTTGACTCAAAAGATTAACGTTTCTTCGGATTGCGCGGTTCTATAGATTAGCGTTTCTTATAGACTTGCGTTAAAATATAAATGCGATTCTGTAAATTAGTGCTTCCACAGATTTGCGTCATTATATTTTTTTTGTTTATGGATGAAAACGTATTATTCCCGTTTAGCTGTTATCGTTGATAGTTGAAAACGGCCTAGTTGTGGTACTTTGATTCTTCACTATAAAATGCGGTTCTGTGGATTAGCGTTTCCACAGATTTGCGTTTTTTTTGTAAGTGTGATGATAATACACTCTCAGGGTTGTCACTCACAGTTTGTTGACTTAAGATCGTGTGTTGTTGGTATTCATAATTTTGCTGATTCGATGTTGAACTTATATATATATATATATATATATATATATATATATATATATATATATATATATATATATATATATATATATATATATGTATATATATATATATATATATATATATATATATATATATATATATATATATATATTTATATATATTTATATATATATATATATATATATATATATATATATATATATATATCACTTCTATTTATTATATCTTTTTCATTTATTCTATATATTATATCTATTCTTACTATTCTGTTTATTTTATCTATTCTACTTATTCTATCTATTATATTTATTCTTCTATTCTGCCTATTTTATCTATTCTAAAATTCTATTTATTCTAAAGTTCAAGCTATTCTATATATTCAATCTATTCTATATATTATATCTATTCTATCTATTAAAATTAAATAATGGCAAATTAAAATATCATTAAAACTTATGTTAATTCTTAAGAGATTTCCGAAAAAGTGTCGCACAACATAATATCCATTTTTAATAAAAAGGTAAATAAATTAACTGATGTATGTTATATTATGCTCTAGAGCCAAGTATATTATACATTTTCTAATGCCATAAAATGCACCCGGCTCGTTTCATATATATCCTTAATTTATTCTTTTTGATTTTCAATTTTTTAAATTATTTTTAATGGCATTTTATTGAATAATTATGTAATTTTTACATATTTTGGAACCAAATAGAATTCTACACCACCCTTCTTAGTAGAGAATGTATATATAATAGATATATGCGCGCTCATTAAACAGAATATATCGTCGTTAAAAAAGGATATTTCGAGATAAAAAAAAACGAACGAAAGAAGAACATAAATTAGCATATCTTAATAAATACAAATATCATAAAAAAAACTGTTCTAATAAATTTTCTATTTTTTTATAAAGATACATTAAAAAAGTATTCGTACAAAATTTTATATATCATCACATTAGTCGAAGCGAGTATATAGAGTGTGAAGAGACGTATATAGTATATGGCACCTACATACATAAATGTGAAAATTGAAAATGAGATGAAATATGAACGAGAGACAGAAAAAAGGGTTTTCTTACCGTCGTATACTGTTAATGGTGTGGTACATAAACAAACAAAAAAAAAAAAAATGTAGGGTGTAAGGTATTAATTATTATTATTTCTAATTTATTAATTAGAATAATTTAATGGCATTACGGGGTATGATACTCATACACATATAACACTCTTATTTATGATTTCTAATTAACGAATGTATATCTTCTATACAGAAAAGGATACATATTTTGAAATATTAGAATATTAATCCAAAAAAAAAACGAAAAAAAAGATTCATCGCCCCTTTCACTTCTTTAGCTAATCTTATCCCCGCACATTAACTATATCATCTCATAAATTTAAGATGAAAACTTTTTTTTTTTTTAAATTACCTTTTGGATGTACCAAAAAGAATATCAATAAATTAATTAAAATTGTATATTATATATATACACACAATTCTAACGCAAACATCAAATATATAAATTTGGCAATAAAATTAGAAATTAAGACTAATGTTTTGTATAACATCGCGTTGAGCGTAACAGATGAATTTCATAGCTTAAGTTTTGTTCATATATTATAATTTTATTAGTGTTATTTTTGTTTTGTTTTCTTAATTTAACTGTTTATAATCTTTATACATATTCTTAATTCGTTTTTTGCTACTAAAACGTAAAAATGATCTATTTGTTATGATCACCCACCCATTTTTATAATTAAGAAAGGTATTTCTTCGTTCACAGTGAAACCAAAGTAGGTTTGAATAGATACCATAGAAGCTAGTGTCATCTTTTGGCACATATTTTAACTAAACTATTTGGTCCTTAATCAGAACCATACGCAGCCTTTATAATGGTCAATACAGTATATATAATACCCATCTTGATAGTGAATAGTGCTTATACATCACACATCAAAGGTTGTTGTACCTAAATGTATCCGTTCCGTTCCGTTTTTGACCACTATGAACGATACAGAAAAAAACTTAAGTGATAACTATAACATATTTTATTGTTGGATACTATAATCGATTACAGGGTGTTTACTGTATAAAAATAGGTTACTGCTTACGGAGTGAAACGGATGGAACGGAATGGAAATATAAAGACTTTGAATGTAATTCATTCGAATTTTAATTGGATATCAAAACCATTAAGATCAAATTGGCACATCACTAAGATCTTAAAAATATCTATGCATCTCCGTTGAAACTAAAAAATACAAATTTTCCGCTTTATCCTGAAATATTGCACAATGGAGACTATCGTATATATTATACAGAAACAGTAACTATCCGTTACGTTTTCTTCTCGATCGTTCATTGTGCTTCAAAAACGGAACCGAGCGGAACGGATACATTCTTTAAAACGGATGCAACCTTTGTTGTACAGTGTAAGAATTATCCACATTTTCGATAAGTGCACTATGACCCCATATTGAGCGCCGACATCTACTTCTTCACGAATGTAGATAAAGTAATAAGACTAGGAATTACCTAATTATTCAATTCATAAAAACAAACCCACTACACATGATACATATAATACCGAGAACATATACATAAAGTCATATTTAACACTGCGGTCAAAGAGAATAAATATAAAGAGGCACATCTTATATGAACCGCGGTTGCATATAAACTAAAAATTTCAAAATATTTCTGAGTTTTTTGGTGATGGCAAACGAAATAGAATAAACATATTTTTTATTTCGGTTTCTCTTTCGAACACCAGCAAAAAAAAATATTTGACTATTTCAAAACACCGCTTCCTATTTCATATTATAATTCAATTGTAAAATGGAATAGATTATTATTTGAAAATGTATCTATTCCATTTTACAATCGAATTATAATATGAAATAGTAAGCGAAGTTTTGAAATAGTCAAATTTTTTTTGCTGTCGTTCGAAAGAGGAAACGAAATAAAAAATATATGTTTATCCTATTTCGTTTGCAATCACAAAAAAACTCAGTAATATTTTTAATTTATATGCAACCAAGGTTCATATAAGATGTTCCTCTTTATATTTAGTCTCTTTGCTATGGTGTTAAACATATACTGTGCATAAATTGTAGGTTAACAAAATAATCATTTATTTACTTAATAAAAATAGGAAAACGCGAAACGGATGACGTGAAACGGATTAAAAACGGAAGAACAAAGGAAATACTTTTATTGATTCTGCACTTTGTTTTCATAATATGCCGTAAAAGACCATGAATACAATTCTCATTTGTTATTATAATCAAAAACGGAACGGGATGGAACGGAACGGGACGGAACGGAACGGATACAGTCCGGTTTTACTTCAGGTGCATCAACCTTTGTTGTACAATGTAAGTCTAGCACTTCTTTCCGATTTTAAATCAGTTTTATATGGCAAAATTGTATAAACTTTCAATAACGATGACCCCATGTTGGGCGCCAATATCTGATTCTTTACGAATTAAGATGAAAAGACTTGTAATTACTAAATTATTCAATCCACTGATTCAAAAACTTTTCAAACAATATACTAAACACTATATATAAAGCCACTACACATGATACATATAATACCGAGGGCATACATAGTCATATTTAATACCACGGTTGGTAAATTATTTTGAATAAAGACACAAACTGTGTATAAAGAATAAGTTTAGAATTTAAATAAAAACTTTTAGAGTATTTTTGTGTATATATTATAAAACAATTTTTTTTTCAATATCATAATTATCCTATTAAAATATAAGAATATAATTCATTAAAATTCCTCCAGGAACAAAAAAAAAATAAAGCAAAGATTTTGAAAAACACACAAAACTTCCTTTTTTATTTTGTTACGTACTTGTTATCCTTTTTTATATTTTTTTAAATAAATTATCTACTTGTGCTGTATTTTTTTTATTTTTGTATTTTATAAAACAAATTACAATTTTTAATAACAAAAGTATAAAAAAAATGTAAAGTAGAGACACCTTTCACATATATTATTGCTCCAGCAATTAGGAACAAACGGTGTGTCGTTATATTTTCTTTAAATAATTTTTAATTTTTTTTTTTATAATACAATAACAACAACAACAAAAGCAAAAAGAATTTATATTCATGTTTCTATTTTATTTATGCTTGGAAAATACGAAAAACAAAATGGTAAAAAGCTTGGCTTAAAAAGTTTTCTATAACTAATGTGATCTTCTTTCGCTCTGTCGTTTGGAATTTTGTTTTTGTTTAGTACTGTGTGTTGTGTATGTGTTATATATTCTTTTTTACTTTGACTTTTAATTTTTCCGAATAAAGTTGTTGTTTTGTTGTTGTTGTTGTTTCTAGAATTGCAAAGATTGGAATATATATAAAAGTCACAGAATTTTAATGTATTTAATTTTATTCTAAGTACGGTGGGGGAAATTATTAATGTGTCTCTAATATAAAATCTTATAAAATGCTGGAGATTTAATGTCTGCGATGAGTTTGTCCTTCAAACGTGTTAGGCTCGCATAAAAGGGTCTCAGACGAGCAGAAATTGAGTGGAGACTATTTTGATATTAATACTAATATTATATGACATTCAGGGTTGTACTGTCTCTAATTTTACATCTTCCAACCTCTTACACCATTGCAGTGATATATTTCTTATAGTGCAACCTATTGCTGTTTCAATTTGAAACCTCCCATTGATGGTTGAATCAAATCAGCATCTACAACTGTGCGTATATTGCTGTTGTATCGGATGTTGTTACACTCTTCCATAGATTTCTCCATTTAACGTCAATTCATCACTCAAAGCTAACTCAAATTATTAGACCATATAATTTTCACTGGGTGTACTCTGGGTGAAACTTTTTGGAACTTCTATAAAGTTTTGTTGAAATCGGTCTTGTTCAGTTCTGGTTAGATTTTATTCGATGATCATTTTTCTTGTACCAAAATTTTTACATCTTGAAAATTATTTCATTTTGTATTACAAGTTTTTTTCGGGCTCTAATTTCGATTCTGAGACCTACTTCCATTTGCTTATGTTTGATCATTATTTATTGCATTGTGACCATTAACAACTCCACATCAAAATTTCCACGTTCTGGGATTTGTTCCCACTTTTAATTCATTTTCTACATTCAGATCAAGCTTTTTGCGTAGTCTTCGTTGAAGTTCGGCTTTGTTACTTATTATTTGCTATGACTATATGCTGCTGCGTTCATGTTGTTATTTAATCGTCAACATCTCCTGGTCTAGAAGTTATCAGTAACACTATCTCTTGATTGTGACAATCGCTCATTATATTTTACAATATGGTTCTGACCAATAAATTATCATTAATGGAAAGTCACCGATTGTATCTTAATGGTTAAAAAATTTTCTCATCACATCGTGGTCTCGAGTTTAATTCGCGCCGTTGACTAAATATTACAATGCTCCGGATGACATAAAAAGCGATTGTGTGTTATAAATGGGTTATTATTAATACGTATAAATGGGTCGTAACGTCTCAGTTAAGACGCGGTTAAGTCTGTTTAAGGATAAGGCTGAAAAGACAACTCAGAGCATGGATGATTACTCCTTGGCGTGGAGAATACACATAATCAAAAGATTGTCTTGAAGATTGAACCTATTTTATTTTTTTTTATTTTTTTTATTTATTTATTTATTTATCATATTGACACTTTGATACATTTTGTAATTTCTTATGAATTAATTAACTAAAAACTTATATTAAATATTGATTTTTTGCTCTACAAATCTATGTAATATTTTAATAAACTGATTATACTTTAACGATGTAAAATCGTCCCGCTTGCAATAGTTACTCAATGAGTTATATAATTTCACCCCATTATATCCTAATTAACGTTGTGAAAATGATTTGCTGTACTTTGGTAAACGAAAATGTGTTGTTCTAGTATTATAATTATGAATCTCATTTTTGGTAGACAGCAAATTGCCTATAAATATTTTGGTAATTCTCCTTTATCAATTCTAAATAACAGCTTCAACACATTAAATTGTATTCTTTGATTAATTGAATTCCAGTTTAATTTCGTCAACATGTCCTTTATATGCGAACTGTTTTCCGTGTTTAAGATTCCTCGCAGAAATCGATTCTGTATCTTTTGCAAACGTGTTATTTGTGTTTGATTCATGATAAATAAATGAGGAGATCATGATATATGAGGAGCCACAAGTGATTTATAAAATATAATTCTTGTCTCCATTGGTAGCTGGTTTTTAATTCCACTAAAGACCTTACTTTTAATTCATCTTTTTAACGATGTAATCTAGATGCTGGTCAAAATATAGGTTTTCATCTAAAACAACTCCAAGGTATTTATATTGTTTTACTCTTTCAATGTTTTGATTGCCAGCTACGATATCTGCATTATCCTCAAACTTTGTTTTGATTGACAATACCATGTATTTCGTTTTTGAGATATTGAGTGACAATTTATAAAACATTAACCACTTCCTCAGATTCTCCAAATCTTCGTTTACTTTTCGTACTGCTTCAGAATAAGTTGTGGCCGAAATTGTGATCAATGTGTCATCTGCAAAAAGACTGCAATCACTGATTTATTTTTGTCAATTTGCATTTTCCCATTATCCAACATTAGGTTTAATGCTGTTTCGCAGGAATGAAATTCTCTAAATCCAGATTGTTGGTCCACTAGTATGTTATTTATAGCAATATGATTAACTAGTTGGGATTTAATTAACCGTTCCAGCACACTTTCGTATATTGGGAGCATATTCATAGGTCGTAAGTCTTCTCATGTGGTCGGTCTTACGGTTTTTGGAATAGGAATTACTGTTGATATTTTCCAAGAGGTGGGCACTATTGCATCATATAGACTTTGATTTACTATATCAGTATAAATTCCATCGAACTTTGGATTTTTCATCGCATCTAGCATGACTTTTCGGTTAATACCTTCGATTCCATATTGAGACTTTGTTTTATTTAATACATTTATTATATCATGTTGAGTGATTTCATGGAAATGGAATTGTCCAAAATCCTTATTAGCCTCTAAACAATTCCAATCCAATATTTCCGGAATATTTTTGTGAATATCTGTCACGCTAGACACAAATTCATGGTTTAGTGCTTCAGCTAGCTCTTGCTTGTCGGTAATTGTTTTACTATCAAATTCAATATTCCACTGTGTCGAGTTTTTTGACTTGTACATGGATTTGAGTGTTTTCCACAGCTCTTTCGGATTGTACTGGTGTTCCATAAATTTGTTCTTCAAGTACTCAGATTGCTCCTTTCTTAATGATTATAAATTTCTCACTTTTCTATATTTTTCCCAATTACCATCTGAACTTATGATTTTCATAATATTATAACTCTTCCTTCAGTAATTTTAAGTTTTCTGAGAACCAAGGGATTGTATTTCTACTTTCACTATTTTTTGTTTGAGTTAATTTATTAACGGCATTTTTTAACACCAATATTAATTCATCTGCATTTTCATTTATATCACATTTCGTTCGAACTTGCCGCAATTGTTGATTAAAAATACAGTTCAGATTATTCTCAGAGTAGTTTTTCCATGATCTAATTTCGATTCCTTTTCGTTCTTCTAATATCTTCATCTTCCCATTGCTTATGGCCGCACTCAAAATACCATGATCGCTTATTAGTTACTCTTTAATAACTTTACATCGAATCTTGGTTGAATTAGTCAATAATAGGTCTATTAAGGTATTGCTGGTTTGCATAACTCTAGGGAATTCTTGAACTACTTGCGTCAATCTCTTCTAAATTACTTAAGAATACTGCGTTTGTTGTTTGGAATGATCTATATACAACACCAAATATTCCAGCCCTATGGTAACCTTTTTTGACCTGAATCGCTAAAAACCAAGTGCAGTTCATAATTAGAGATAATATGATAACACCTCCAGTATGCCGACTATCCGAGTCACATCTTACACATTTATAATTTTCAATATAAAATTCTGCGTCATACATATCGACAGTTGTTCGTGTTTCACTGAGAAGTACTATCGCTGATTCATAGTATTTAAACATTAACTGTAATTCCAAGAAATTTGAGGGTAGACTTCGAATATTTGTATAGAACAAATCTTTTTTTATGGATTGCTATTGGTAGCTGATTTTACTTTTTAACGTTTTAATTTTTCGTTGATATACCGTACAAGAACTATCCCAAGTCGAGTAATCGGTAGCAATATTCATATTCAGTTTGCTATTTACAGCAATACAATTGCTGCACTTTACCTCCTTTACTCCTCGACTATTACAATCCTTTTCTTTATGATTCTCGCTACACCTTGGACAACAAAGTTTACTCGTACATTTACTACTGTAATGACCAAATCCAATACAATTATAACACCGTGATATCCCAATTGACTCCACTACATGGCATCTGTCAAAATGAATGTTTAACTTTTCAGCTTCTATAATTTTTCTGAAATTTTCCGCGTTAACTTCAATAATTGTGTCTACCTTATGAGAGTTGCGTCTAACATAAGTAGTTACAACCTTAATTTCACTGTTTGCCAGAATAGATTTTTGTTGTTTTAGCGCCGACACTATTTCCACATTTTCTAATTTTTCTGACATACCAAGAATTTTAACTCTTGGATTACGCCCCATCGGAAGTTTCACATCATATTCAGCACCCATCTTCTCTGTAATAATCGTTTTTAGCTTCTCCTTGGCATCATTCGTATCGCACTGTAGGATAATTCCTCCATTAGAAATGTTTCTGCAGCCCATTACTGGTATGCTTTTAGGATCGATTTTCATTGATAATTCATCTCTAGTTTTCTTGTTTTCTTGGGGTTGCTTCGGTTGTAGTAAAACCAACTTAGTTGGATTAGTTTTAACTACTGCTGCAAACGTTGTAGGTTGCTCCACAGGCTTTTGGATCTCTACTACTTGATTTTTTATTTCTCCTAATTGTTGATTCAGTTTTAAATGGTTAACAGTCAAGTTTTGTTTCAACTCACATATGAATTCATTAAAAATATTGAACTCTTCATACACTGTATCTTCTTCTACACCTTGGCAGTCTAAACATACAAATCTCACATAAGGGCATTCTTTAAACAGTTTGCCGAACTTTTCAAAATTCCAATCAACGCAGGTGTAATGGTACAATTTTTCGCATCTACCAAAACATCTAATCGTGGTTCTTTCTCTCGAGTCTGTAGCTTTTTTGCACTTATCGCACTGCGACATTATAATGTCCACTGTTTTATTACAATCATACAAAAAGTTTATACTTCACTGACTTGACTTACTTGGCTATTAAAATTGCACGAAATGCAAAAATAAAATAAACAATACACCATCAAAAAGTCAAAATGAGTACACGTAAATATATTGTTACACTTTTGTACTTGTGTCAAAAGTTTTAATTTTTGTAATTACTTGTATTTTGGATCATATTTTTACAGATCTATTACACAACTCACTTTCTGTTAAATTTAGAACTTCACACTATACTTTTTATCAATTAAAACGGTCATTTACTATTTTATTTAATTATTTAATTCACCGCACACAATATTTCATTCGAATCTATAATCAGGGCTCTCAAACTGATCAGGGCCCCTGAATTATCATGGAAGATTCTATAACCCATCATATATTTTATAGAATCTCCCATGATAATTCAGGGGCAACCAATAAATCGGGCCTATAACCATAAATTCTGGATTCAGTAACCATAAATTCAGTATAAGGTAGGGTGTTGGAAACTGTGTAAAATTAGAGGTGTGTTTCGGCCATATACAGATAGTAGAACCAAAAACAAACGTTCTAATACAAAAGCTCTTCGATCCTGAATTTTGAGTGCAATGGTAGAGATTCATTTAGTGAGATGTAACTGGAAAGTAACATTTTCGTTTGCATATCTAGTATATAATCCAATTGATTGCCAATTATATAATTGGCAATATGACTGTCAATACTTGGCAATATAACTGTCAATGTTTAGTATGACTGTCTTACTCAAGCGCTTAAAATATAAACAGTTAAAATAAAGATTGTCGGGCACTGGTGAACTAGTTTTTGAAGAACAAAATCACCAACATTTAATTCACGATTACGAGGGTGGAGTGAAAAGTCTAGTTAAATTGCAACAAAGGGCATTCGAATCCTAAATCGCATGTCATGTGTCAATACGATCTGTCACTAGACCAAATAAAATATTTCAGATAGATCTGTCAGCTTACAATCATCGACCAAAAACACACACATGTGACAACTTCGGAGGCAGGTTTGGTGATATGAAAGCCATTTTTTGCATCGTTTCATAATTGTGGATGAAACATCGATCCATCATTATATACCGGAGAACAAAGAACAGTCAAAAAACTGGAGATAAACTGGTGAATCTGTGCCGAAGAAGGCTAAGGCTAACAAGGCCATGGTCACAGTTTTTTGGAACGCACGTGGCATAATCCACATCGATTATCTTTAAAAGTCAAAAACAGTCAACGGCGAATATACCTGCAAGTTATTTGACCGCTCTCTCATCCGCCATATTCTGCAGACTTAGCCTCCTTCGACTATTTCCTGTTCGACTAGTTCTCAAACTTGAAGAAATGGCTCGGCGGAAAGAGATTCGGATCTAATGAGGAGATCATCGATGCTGGAAAAACAGTGGACTAAGTGTGTCGTTGAACTAAGTGAGCTAAAAGGCAACTACGTTAAAAAATAAGTTTTCCGCCCTCGTAACTTGTGCTACAAAGTGATGGATAGTATTTTGCTTTCTATATCTTAACAAATACATTAAGCACTCGATGAAATTTACGTTTAATATTGTATGATGTCAAACGTAAATTGGGAGGTCGTTACATAATCGAGTCACTTATAGCATATGAAAGCACAATGAAAGCTTTTATAATTTTACAACTAGTATCATCTCTATATCGGACACTATAATCGGATATTTGTTGTATAAAATAATACATTAGGGCTGGTAATTCTTCTACTATACAATTAGAACATCAAACCCACAATGATACAGCACTTCCTGAAAATATCATAATGGTCGACAAATAAATACACACAACCAAATCTACCTTTTATCCATTTTGTTCTGCAAAAGAAAAAGGGTTGATTTGATAAAACAAAAGATAACATGGTACAACAACAAAACCCCAAATATCCACGTAAGTTTGAGAAATGAGCTTAAACCGAACAAACGAAAACGTAAAAAAAAAAATTTGTGCGTGAATAATAAAAAAAATTAGAGTCATGTACGGGATATGATTATGAATTTATCTTTTTTCCCCGTAAAAAAACACATCCACCAACAAAAAAAAAATTACAAATGTTTACCGCTCTAGGGAACACCCTTTCCCCATTGAACATTACACCAATATATATATATATATGTGTATATAGCGAGCACACCACACAAGAAATAATTCAGAGTTGATTATCAACTTACAACCTACTGAATCCTGTCAAAAAATAAAATTAAATTTCAAATCTCATAAAAATATATAAATTATCCTTTTTGGTTTTTTTTTGTTGCTCTCATTTTAATCAACTTTTTGTGTAATCCAAGCGAAAATATTCGTCTTCATCCCGTACACTCGATTGTCCTTTACACTGTATACGTACATATATATGTACTTGAAAGGAACGTTCCACATACGATGTATCCTTTCATTTCGATTAATAATTTCTTCACATTCATATATTTAGTAATTTACTTGTTCTTCAAAAAAAAAAAAAAATATTATTAAAAATATTTCCAGTATCCTTTTGAATATATTATGAATATATCAAAACAAACATATTACATATCCTTTTTTTCGTAAATACAACGAAAAATGTGATTACAACACGACATTATTACTTAAAATAAAATGTCATATAAATTATAGAACATATCCGTTTTTTTTTTTTTGGAAGACGACGACAATTCAGGGAGTCAGCATACACTGGAGAATGGAGGACTCTATATATAATTTATTTTCTGTACACTTTAGAGTAAAAATATTAAAAGGATATATTATAATCAACGCAATTTTTTCGGGAGAACTAATACCCAACCCAATTTAAGTGAAAAATGAAATATTCATTCCGAAATACCCGAAAAAAAAAATTAAATGGAATTGGTCACCAAAAAATTTGAAGAATGAATGAATAATCCTTTTGCATACTAATTTGGTTTCTTATATTATTAGTGTAGATCCCTTGGTCATTTCGGTATTTTATTTTATTTTTTTTGCGAGCGGACTGGAACCATCGTATATACGACAGAGGATATGGCTTCTATTGTATAATATTTGTTTCCGGTGCGGTTTGTGGTAGATATATGTGAATATCATAATATTTTTTTTGTGGCCTATGTCATATTTAGAACCATCGTTAATATAATCGGTATCATCATATTTTATTTAAATGGTGTTTGTGTGTTTATATATGTGTATGCGATTCTATAAGGATATATCTATATTATGTATGAAGAGCTTTAATTATTAGTAATTAATGTAATGTATATATTTCCTTGGATTACATATTTGGTATCCTTACCTAGAAGAACGTGAGGATATTCAGTAGACTAGTTACACTGGTTAAGCATATTACTCGTATCTAACTTCATTGCCTTTCAGTGTATTAATACAAGAAATATATTATGGGCAAATAACTCACCTAAGCCCATAACCGATTTAAATTAATATTTAATTTCCTCTAAAGTTACTTATCAAAGATTCCATAATCCATATCCTAATTTCGTTTTTTGTTCAACATAATCAAAAGAAAATCCTACCAAAAGCCAGAAAATACAAATTAAATAAAAAACAATTTTTCCATAAAATAAATTGTTAATTGAAAAAAGGTTAATCCAAACATAAAAAAAAAAAATTTGAATATAAAGAACCACCCCTTAAATTTTTAATTTAATTTTCTTTTGGTTGTTGTATGTGTATATTGTAACCAGAAAAAACAGCAAAGAAACTGGAAACAATTTTCTACTAGAAATCAACAACCAAAAATATATAAAAATAGCAAACTAATATAATTATTTTTTAATGAAATTTAATTTTTATTGTTTTTCCTCTTATATACAAGTTTTTCCAAACTAACTATAAAAATAAAAGGAAATTATTTTAATTTTTCCTTTTATGTGTATATACTTGTAATTGTAAATAGAACAGTAGTAGTTTTGTAGTTGTTTTGGCAAATAAATAATTCTTGGTTACCTACCTACCTGTATACATACATTACAATATTAGCTTTTTTTGGCAAATCAAATTTCTTTTGATTTTCACCAACAACAAAAACTGTTTTATTTGGTTAAAAACGCTACGTGTATATGGAATTAATTTAATTGACTCCGAGTGTAACATCAAAATTTTATGGACACCCCTTACCCTCAAATCTTTAAATTTATGAGCTTTCAGAATTCACCAACATAAAGCTCCGTTAGAAGTTATATTATATGTAACTTAACTCAGATATTATCCTCTCCTCCCCTACAACATATAACGAAAAAATTTAACTCAAAGGTATGAGCTTTCAGATTTCACCAACATTTAGCGCCATCTGGTAGCTAACATACATAAGTATATCATATGTTAGTTAACTCAGACGAAATACAATTAGCCCAAAGTTATGAGCTTTCATAATTTACCATTATAAAGCTCCCTCTTCGAAATTAATATCATATGTAACTTATTTCCGTCATTTCCACTCTCCCTAAACATATAACAAAAAAATTTAACTCAAACTTTTGAGCTTTCAGAATTCATCAACATTAAGTCGCACTGTGAAAAAATATACCGTAGAGATTACTCGTACCCCTTTGCAAAATATTTAACTCAAACTCATGAGCTTTCAGAATTCACCAACATTAAGCTCCCTAAAAGTTATATCATATGTAAATTAACTCAGACATTACGCCCATTACGCCCCACATCATATAACGAACAAACTAAAAACTCTTAGGTATGAGCTTTCAGATTTTACCAACATTTAGCGCCCTCTGGTAGCTATCATACATAAGAATATCATATGTAAGATAACTCAGACATTCCCCTTACCACAACATGTAACGAAAAACAATTAGCTCAGAGTTCTGAGCTTTCAGAATTCACCATTATTAAGTTCCCTCTATTAAAAGTTATATCATATGTAAGTCATTTCCGTCATTTCCACTCCCTCACAACATATAATGAAAAAAATTTAACTCAAACTTTTGAGCTTGCAGAATTCATCAACATTTAGCCTCCTCTGATAGCAGTTATGTTATATGTAAATTAACTTAGAAATTTCTCATCTCCCTCAACATATAATAAAAAATAATTAACTTATAGTTATGAGCTTTCAGAATCCATTAACCTTAAGCTCCCGCTGTAAGAAGATACATCATATGTAAATTAACTAAGATATTTCCTCTCCTCCACAACATACATCTTAAAAAAATTAACTCAGCTATGAGCTTTTAAAATTAACCATCATTAAGCTCTATCTATGAGAAGTTATACTATGTGTAAGTTAAGTCTGACTTCCCCACAACATATAGCGGAAAAAATTTAACTCAAATTCATAAGCTTTCAGAATTCACCAACATTAAACTCTGTTAAAAGTTATATCATATGAAGCTTAACTCAGGAATAACCACTCCCCCCACAGCATATAACGAAACAAATTTAACTCAAAGGTATGAGCTTTCAGATTTCACCAACATTGACCGCCCTCTGGTAGCTATCATATTTCCGCCATTTCGTAAATTATTTCCGTCATTTCCACTCCCCCACAACATAAAACGAAAAAAATTTAACTCAAAGTTTTGAGCTTTCACAATTCATCAACATTTAGCGCCCTCTCATAGTAGTTATATCATATGTAAGTTAACTTAGACATTGCCCCTCTCGCTCAACATATTATGAAAAAAAAAATAAATCAGAGTTATGAGCTCTCAGAATTCATAAACCATAAGCTCCCGCTGTAAGAAGATACATCATATGTAAATTTTACTCAGATATTTCCTCTTCCCCACAACATACATCTTAAACAAATTAACTCAGCTATGAGCTTTTAGAATTAACCATCATTAAGCTCCCACTGTGAGAAGATATATCATATGTTAGTTGATGTTAGACTCAGGTTATTCCCCCTTCTTCACAACATACAACGTAAAAAATATAACTCTTGGTTACGAGCTTTCAGTATTCGCCAACATTTAGCTCCACATACAACCCATGTGGTAAGTTATATCATATGTAAGTTAACTCAAACATTCCCATCCGCCACAATATATAACGAAATACAATTAACTCAAAGTAATCTTTCTGAACTCATCACCACACACAGGAGCTACACTGTGAGGCGTTATATCATAATGTAGATTAACTCAGACATTTCCTCCTTCCCCAAAATGAAAATATTTATCTTAGTCATGAGCTTTCAAAATTCATGAACAGTTTGCACCATCTGTGTGAGGAATTATATCTTATGTTAGTTAACTTTGAAATTCCTTTCTCCCACAAAAAGTAACGAAAAATCTTTAACTCAGAATTATGAGCTTTCAGGTTTCATCATAATTTAGCTCTGTGAGCAGACATATCATATGTAAGTTAACTCAAACATTCCGCCTCCTCAACAACATATAACGAAAGAAAATCTAACTCAGAGTTATGAGCTTTCAGAATTCACCAGCATTGAGCTCCCTCTGTGAGAAGTTATATCATATGTAAATTAGCATATAACATATAATGAACAAAAAATTTAATTCAGAGTTTTGAGCTTTCCAAAATTTAGCTCGCTTTGTAAGAAGATATAAAATATATAAGTTAACTCAGCCTCACCATTGGATCTGTGATAAAATGGTGCAAACGACAGCTGTTCAATATTATAAGAACGACTGAATGGTTCAAATTTATAAATCGTAAATTGCGGACCATTATCGCTTACTATTGTTGTGGGTAGTCCATCAACTCCAAATAGTTGCTGAAGGGCATGTACAGTATAATTTGAAGATATAAAAGTGTCTGACATTTGTACCACAAACGGATATTTCGAAAATGTATGGACGAGAATTAACCACAGTTTGCCATAGACTGAATAACTCGCAGCGTTTCACGATATTCTCGAAACCTTTATCGATTGACGGCTATACCAACAATATCGTCTAGCTATTTGTTTCATGCTTGTTATACAAATATAATATTAGTTATGAAGAAACTGTGCTTTTAGAATTGCTATTAGATGAAGCTTTTTTTGTCATTATTTCAAATAATTTGATTGTTGTGGGGGTCAAAACATATTTGAAAAAAAATATTTTTTGAAAATTTGCTTCGGTTGAAAAAGGGCTAAACTCAGTCTCTTTCGTTCGATGATTGAAATTAAAAGTGGCCGGTGAATTCTGAGAGTTCAATCTCCTGAGATAGGGTTTAAGTTTTAAATGACTTCCTTTTGAAAAATAGATAAGCTTTACACTTAATCAAATGACAAGTAAGAATGTTGACTAACTAGTCCCATTTTAAGGCTGAAGTTTATATTAATTTGATGTAGTTTTACATCTTTGCCACAGTAAATGTTGAAATGGTCTAAATTCTAGTCACCATAAATTTCCTTCGCTTGTACACGGCTTACAACTTGTAAACATTGTCTGTCGTCTTAATCCTTAATGGTTTGAATTAATCAATTAAATGGTGCATTGATTAAAGCTGGTGCATTGGTTTAAGGTATTAGGTCGTAAGTCGTCCTCCTGATGGTGTGAAGAACTAATGGGCTGACCCATTTCTATGTTAGTGCTGTATAAGTTCGCCTTTGTATGCCAAATTACGAATGTATTAATAAAATTCCATTTTATGTAGAATATCTGCACATACCATGTTAGACTATGATGAAAAATCAATTCTGCTCTCCAACATGGGACGCGGGGTTAGATATCTCTCTCGAGTGGCTGCTCGATTGAAGATGAATCTATTTTTGATTTAACTTTTACATAGCCTTCCATTTAAAAGTAGTTCAGTTAGTTTATTATAAGTGCCCATGTTTAAGGTACAATAGTCTTTGAGGTTGGGTTCATGTCTAAACAATCCTTTAAAATTTTCTTTCATTTTTGGTCAGTCTTTAACAATTACTCTTTCTATTCGATAGATATTTTATAGATATCATTTCAGCTTTTTTCTTAAACAGCCAAATAATGAGGGCTTCCTTGAATACACTGATTTGCTATTATTAAAGAATTATTTTTATAAATAATCGATCCCGAAATATCAACACAAGCTCAGCACTTCTTTATGACAAGTCGATTGGTCTTATGTTTAATTTTGCAAACTTAAAATTTATAAAATATAAGACAAAACCTCTTAGATTCAAAAGTTGTCTGCCACTTATTTTTTGGAACTTTGATTGAACTACCAATGTTAGTAGTTGCTGGGATCCAGATCCAAAGAAGGATAAGGAACAAATTTTTACATTGTTTGTCTATCGAACGACTCAAAAATATTTTTTTTTTTTAAATTTGTGAGCTAAAATTTATCGGTCATCATTTGTGGGTTTGGTTGCTTCGGACTACTTTGATAATAGTTTTGCAAATCTGTTCTTTCATACATTTAATCTCCTAACTTCTTCGGTTACTTAAACTGAATTTACGATTCATAGTTCTTATGAAAATGTAGTCTAGTAAAATTTGGCATTTTTAATCGATTACACCCTCCAACTGAACTTTATACCAAATTTTTTTTATGGAAAACATTTATAAAATTTATTCAATTAGATATTCCTCATCGCATCAGTATTATCATTATACTGCCAAAAGTTAAAAATTTAAATAAAAAATTGAATAAAAATTAAGTAATTAATACAATTATCTAAGAAGATAAACTCCTACCAAAAAAACGTAATTATTTCCACCTCCCCGTCTCGTTTACGAACCGAACACAGACAAAAAAACGTAAAACAATATTCCAAAAAAATTAATTTTAATTTTTTAATTGATAATAATAAAAAAAAATTAAATTATATATATATTTCTAAATTTTTAATGATTAAGTCACAAAAAAAGTGTGCGAGTACCGGAGTGGGAGTCAAGATTCTATATAGTATTTAAAAAAAATCCGCGCCTACCGAATCCTTTTTCCCGTGTATAATTATGATTGCTTCTTATAAAAAATAATAATTTTTTTTATCTAAAACACTGTAAGCCATAATAATTATAACAATTGAAAACACAAAAAAAATGTAATAATAATTTTTAAGTACACTAACCCTTCCGTACATTAGATTTGTGTCAATATAGATAACGATGGAAATTTGTATCGAAGCACCGAGTGTGTTAAAAAATTATTTCGATTGTTTATGGATATAATACCCAACATAGACTATACCCACTCCAATTGTGCCATATTTGCACGATAAAAAAATGTTGGTTGTTTGGAAAACATTTTGTTTTTGTTATTGAATATACTATTAGATACTTTGAAGGGAAGATGGCTCAGCGATAAAATAAGAATATGTATATTATACGATATAGGGATAATCGGGATGGTTTACAATTGTTTTACAAAAAAAAAATTATTAATTTACATAAAACAACAATTAAAGGTTTTTTTTTGTACTCGGTAAAAATTTCCGTATTTACAAAGCATGTTTATGTTAGAGCTGTTCTTCTCGTAATCTGTAAATTGAATAGTCATTTATAAAGAATCCTAAGTGAATACACAGTTTTGTCTAACTAAAATCTGCCAACCAAAAATATTTTTGTCATTCAGTTTCCCAGTTGGTACAATTTTTTTTTTTTACAACTGCAAGTCATGTGATAAAGGAAATAATTTTATTTCAAATGTTTTATCTTTTCATCTCATACAAATTTATTTGTTTAACATAACATATAAAAACATAGAATTATACATAACACATACAAAACAATTTGGCCTCCACACAATAAAGAATGGGATAATTATATAATTATGATGCGCTTCATGAATTATAATTATAAAAAAATTGTGTTGTCTGGTACTTGTATTATGTACGAAAACGTTTTGAAACTGTAGATTTTTAATGTACCCAATTATTTCGAGTAGATAAAATTGTCTTTTTGTAAAACGTCCTTTTCGAATCTTGAAGTTTCTAGAAGGCTTCCATTGCGACACATATATATCGATACTTTATCAGTCTCTCGATTGTTTTGTCTCTTCAAAATATTTTTTTTTAATCTCTTATCTTAATAATACCTATTGCCATGTTGAAAGGTCAGATTTACATAAACTATCTGTAAATTGCTTACCCCTCAGCACAATTGTTTTACCCTTAAGCAATGATTGAGTAAATTTTTTCGATTTGATTCACTAAATTTTCTCAGTAAGAGTAGTTATATACTCAATAAAAATATATAAAATTAAATGATACATTTATCTAAATCATTTATTTTTTCGTGAAAAAATTTTACTTTTCGTTTAAAATTATTTAAATCGATGAAAATTTTTCTCTGGAAACGTTGCCTAAAAAAATTTGTACCGTGAACAAATCCACAAAAAAAATTTCTTGATAAATAATTTTTCACGTTACAATTGTTAAATGCAAAATAATTAACTACTCGTTTATAAAAATGCTAAATGCTATTTATATTTTCAACGAAATATATCAAAATAATTACTTAATGACAGAAAAATTCTTGAAAAAAATTTTACTATGAAATAATGAAAATTTTGTTGACACTTATTTTCCTCGTAACCAAGTTTATAAAAAATATATAATCATTTTATTCAATTTTAAAATTTAAATAATTGTTTTAATTTAAAAAATACTAGAAAAAAAATATTTTATGAAAAAAATTAATATCCGATAAAATTTTAGAATAAAAATCTTTTATTCACTAGAACAAAGTCGAAAAATTGTTTGAATCTAATTAAAATTTTAACCCTTTTATATGAACAACCATTCTATTTTAGTTTCAAATTATTTTACTCGATAAAAAAATTTCATGAAAACTTAATGAAATATTATATCGACTTTAATTACAATATGAAACTACTAATAAAAACGTGTGAACTATTTGATAGTTGTACATGAAAAAAAATTACTTAAAAAAAATTTCTTGAAAATTATTTTTCCATAGTAAAATTATTTTTAATTATTATTATTGGTTTTAATTCGTAAAACTAATTCTACAAAATAAGCTATTGTCTGTTTGTTTGTTTGCTTTTATCTCTACAATCTGTTTCGGCCTCGAAGTACTTCTAACTCATTCGCGGTTCGCTTATTTACGTCTTTACCTTACGCCATTACAGCCATACTCCACGCCAGCCTATAGTACTAACATGGAAGATGGGTTGGCCAATTTGCAGCCTGCTCCTATCATGATTTGAACACGGTACCTCCCGCTCCAACTGCCACAGCTTGAACCACTGCACCATTTGGTCGGTCAAAATGAGGTACTCAAGAAAAAAATTTATACGATTGATGAATGTATATGAAAAAATTGGAATTAAAATATTTTTTTTCTGATAATTGGATGATTTTCTTTATGAATATTTAAGAAATGTATTCAAAAAAATGCCATTTTTGAAATTTATTAGATAAAAAATACTTCATAACAACTATTCATATTGAATCAAAAAAATTTACTTAAATCTCGATGTCCTCGAATTCATTCGTCAAAAAATTATGAAAAAAATGTATCCAGTAAAAAAATTTTGCATTAAATTTATCTTACAGATGTAAGTAAAATTTCCTCAGTTTTTAAAAAGCAACAATTTTGGTGAAAAAATTATAACATGGAAAGTATTGTGTAGAATTTTCTCCGTGTCTAGCCAATGTGCAAGTATATCACCCTATCCTGATACAGATTTGAATAGCAAACTTTTTGATAGAAAATAAAAAATCAATTAAAAAAACTTAAAATAAATTCTGAACAATAACTATTAATTATCTAAAATAATTAACCGTTTTATTTTCCTTGTAAAAATAGTGATATTAAATAATTGTAAACCGGATAAAAATTTTACATTAAAATTAAGATTTTGATAAAATTCGTGAAAAACAATTTTGTTATAAAATAGTTTTGCAAATAATTTACTTTTTGTTTAAAATTATTTGAATCGATCAAAATTTTCCTCTAAACACGTTTTATAATAAAACTTATTCCGAAACCAATCCAGAAAATTTTACTCGCAAAATAATTTTTCACGTTACATGAAAAAAATTTATTTTGAAAATTTGTTTACTCTAATTTTCGGCGCAATCAAGGTTACAGAAAATATATAACCATTTGAAATAATATTAATTATAAATTTTTAATTATGGTTTTATTCAAAAAGATAACTCTTCAAAATGAAATAATCAAAAAAAAATTTACATGATTGATAAATGTATATAAAAAAATTTGGAGTTAAAATAAATTTTTTTTTGATAATTGGATGATTAATAATAAAAAAATTATCCGGAAAAATATTTTACTTCAAAATTTTTTTACAGATTTTCTTCAAATTTTTTCATTTTACAAAAGTAACTTATTTTATGAAAAAATTAAAACGTGAAAAGTGGTTTTTAGCATTATCTACGTGTCTAGCCAATGAATATCCCTGTTCTGATACTGTTTAAAGATCAAACTTTTCTTAAAGAAAATTAAAAATTAATTAAAAAAACTTTTAAAATATATATTAGTTATTTAGAACAAGTTAGCTTCCATGAAATTTATAACCGTTACATTTATATGAATAATAATACGACGAAAAATTGAACAGTAAAAAATAAATTGGAACCAGAAAAAAAATTATACATTAAAATTTTTTTTTTCAAATTTTGAAAAAATTTCCTCGGTAATTAATTTCTTATATATTTAAGTAAAATAAACAACAAAATGTCATTCTTTAAATTTATTAGATTAAAATATTTCATATCAATCATTCAAATTGGATTAAAAAAATTACCTTAAATCTCTATGTACTCGAATTCATAAATAAATTGGATAAAAAAAAATGAAAAACTGATTCCACAGTAAAAATTAAATTTATTATTCATGAAAAAATTTCCTTCCATAAAAATTTGAACTGTTGTATTTTTCTTGTAAATATATTAATTTGGCGTAAAATTCAAAAATATAAAAACAATTTCAAAAAAAAATTTTTTTATCCAGAAAAAAATTTTACATTAAAATTTTTTTACAGATTTTGGTAAAATTTTACTGTATTTTTCTTGTCTACATATTAATTTGGCGTAAAATTCAAAAATATAAAAACAATTTCAAAAAAAAATTTTAATCCAGAAAAAAATTTTACATTAAAATTTTTTTACAGGTTTTGGTAAAATTTCTTTTATAAATTTGACAACAGTGAACTGTTGTATTTTTCTTGTTAACATATTAATTTGGCGTAAAATTAAAAAATATAAAAACAATTTCAAAAAAAAAATTTTTATCCGGAAAAAAATTTTACATAAAATTTTTTTTACAGTTTTTGGTAAAATTTCCTGTTTTAAATAGTAACATATTTTGCAAGAAAATTAAAACAAGGAAAGTGGTTTTTATTCCGTGTCTAGCCAATGAATATCGCCCTGTTCTGATACTGTTTAAAAAGAAATTCAAAAATCAATAAAAAAAACTTTTAAAATATATATTACATAGTTATTCATGAAACAAGTTAACTTCTATAAAATTAATAAACGTTATATTTATATAAATAATAAATACCAAAAATTAAACAGTTAAAAATAAATTGGAACCAGAAAAAAATTTTAAATTAAAATTTTTTTTCCAAATTTTGAAAATATTTTCTCGGTAATTATTTTCTTAAAAAATAAATAATTTACCGATAGTGAAATGTAATAATTTTTGTGGAAAAAAAACGTACTTAATATTAAATGTACTTTAAAAATAAAACAAAATGAAGATTATGTTGTTCAGCTTTATCTTCGTAATCTTGGCATATTGTTCCAAATTTATAGTCAGCCACTTTGATACTGCATTGTGACATCCAGAATTTACTGTAGTTATTTCATTTGGCCAACAGTTTAATTCAAACAGTAAGTTTAGTTACATCGTCATCTCGAAAATCGATGGAGTTTGAATATGACGTTTTATTCCAATCTGTCCTACAACCTATATAGTATACGGCTTAGTCCTTTACGTATTATACTTCCGGATTTGTATATATAATCCGAATATATAATATAGCAAATTCACGGTTGTGTTTTAATTTCTTCCCGGACCGCGCGCATTACAATAATTATAAAACATTAAAATTATCTTAACACCATACCCAAACAACCAAAATTTTTTTTATTTTATATTTTTAAATATCGTCGATTAGAAATGGTGAAAGATAATCTTCTTTAGCATCCACCTCTAACCTATATATTAGAGGTGTGCGTATAAGAATTAAAAAAGTAAAATTGAAGCAATACGAATATTATTATATTTTTATTTATTTATTTATTTTTTTTAATTTCCATTTCCACCAATTTTCCATTTTTGCTTCTTTTTAAGGAATAAAGGTTTGAATGATTATAATTTTTGCGCTGTTGTTGTTGCTACGGCTCTAGAAAAAGAAAATTCACATTAAATTAATCCAAAACTTGCTAACTTTGCTAATCTTGAATATTAAATATTCAAATTATGTTTTATTTTCTTCATTAACATTATTATTTGATAAATAATTTTTTTTTTGTGTTGCCTTTTCCTGCTAATAACGCGATTTTTCCGAAAATTTTTACTCGAACACAAATTTAGGCATAAGCAAATATATGGAATATAAAAAATGAAAATACAGGAAAAAAAATTTTTTTTGGTGATGTTGATGTCAGGTGAGATAATAATGAACATTGTTTGAATTTATTTTTGTGTTTTGTATTGTTGGAAGATATCTACAATTGATTTTTGGTATCACCCTATTTATATAAATACATATTATTACAACCCTGCTATTTACATACATATATATGTATATATGTATTCACTTAATCCGAAACATTAAAATTATTTACTTGTCTCAATCCTTTTCTACGATAAAAACGGAAATTTTATCTATTTTGTATGTTGATTACCTCGCATTTTTATCTCCGGACTTCAATAATTGCCGAATGTTTTAAGAAATAGGGAGCTCTATTTGGGAATCAACATATTAAAAATTTTAAATAAAATAAATTTTTATGTAGTTTAAGACAAGTTTATGTACGAATGAGTTGAGATATGTAATATAACAAAAAATGGGAGATATTTATCCAAAATTAAAATTATATTTTAAGGTATGGTGTATAAAAACTTTATTACTATCTGTTATGGGGCTGAAGCACTATTAACTTGAATAATGGATCGGGCTGTGAATTATACACCTTAAGGTCTTTGCTTCATAATATACCAGGGTGCATCGACGAGCGAGTGAGCTTTTAACTCAGTTTCTTGAGCTTTTTCTTCTTCATCTGAGCAGGTGGATTAGTCCAATGAAGGTGGTAAACTAATCAAACCAAACGCGCATAGATCAGCAACCTTTCACTTTTTATATACTCAAGTTACATTATAGATATGCCCATTCAAACCTGCAAACAAATTATACAAAATCCACTCTAATTATCCCATGTCAATTAAAATTAAAACCAACTTTTACCTTTATCAGCAAAACCCAACTAAAAAAAAAAAAATTAAATTAAATTTAGAAAAGCAACTTAAAATTATAATAAGACGACGCAAGAGTTTTCCCGCATATAAGAACACAGACACACACCAAACTGAAAATTTCTTCAAAGTTATCAACTTCAACTAACACCGCGCGATAATATCATGTGTCAGCTGATTATATTAAAACGAGAATCCCATTTCAGATTTTGTGCGAAAAACGTAATTATTATTCTTATATTGTAAGATTATAAAATATCTAAGACAAAAAAAAATAATTTTTTTTTTGTTTAATAATAAAAAATCGTGATTTTTCCAAAATTTGGTGTGTGCGGAGGAAAATTTTTTATTTTGTTTTATCGTAAAGTGCGTATACGTAAAAATTACAGTGAAATTTTATTTGTATAAATATCATAATTAACAGACTGTATATCCATCCTGAATAAAAAGAAAAGTTTATATTGCCTTATATTTTATAGATCTAATTTTTTCAGATTTTTTTTTTGTCTTTTGGTACGCACCGAAATATAAATGATATCGTTTTGTTTTTATGATTATGAAAAATTAAGAAGGATTAGAAAGATTTTGCTTGATTCCACATTCTATGTAAGGAGGTATGTATGTACATGTTCCTTGGTGTATACATATATGAGATGTATATACAAGGTACACCCACAATCATTTTTATTGCTGATATTTAATATTACGAATATCTATATTAATTTATGCTGACTTTAGAAATTATGAAGACAGTATAAAACTTTGTATACGAGATGTTTTATATATTTTCTTAACTGATATAAAACATTTCTTTAAGTGTATAGATATGATTTAAATCAATTATGTCATGGCAGGAACGGAATGTGGTTGTTGTTTTCTGTTATAAATGCCCAATCTCCATTAGATTCAAATTTCCAACTCCAGATTAATTAAATTCTGTTAAAGGCATAGCAAGAGCAGACCCGCAAGTTTCTATAAACTCATTATTTTCTCTCTGACTCGACAGTCCTGGTACTTTGTGATAGTTGCGATACAGTTTTCAGTAAACAGATATTTATGAATTTCAGAATTTGGTGGTTATGCTGCTATATACTTAATTTAGAATGTTTCTCTAGACCAATAAATACTTTACGTTTACTATATTGTTCAGTATTTTTTATCAGTAGAATATCGTGGTTGACGTTTCGGTTTGAGACCATATATCCATGTCCAAACTATTTAAAAAAAAAATTCAAAGTCTTCAAAAATTCAAATTTTTACAAATTAAATGTCGAGGTTCTGAAGACATTTGGTTTTTACACGTAAAATATAGTGTAAATTACAAACAATGTTAATTACATGTAAAAAGACAGAATTTTTTTATATCTTCTTTTAATAAATGTAGATGGCACTGCGAATGGTGTGGATTCGTAATGCCATCTACATTTATGAACAGAAAATATAAAAACACTATCGTTATCGGTGTAGCTAAATGCGATATGCAGATTTTTATATCCTTTTAACATCTTACATGTTGTGGATTTATTATCCACCTTAACGAATCAAGTGATTAATGTAGATGAAATCAACACTCCCCGAGTTATTTTCACCTTGTTGGTCAATTGCAATGAAATCACTTACTATTCTCTATGTGTTACACGGACGTTACACGTCGGTTAGAAATTTCGGGGTCCACTCTGTTACTTGTAGACTTCGTCTTTTTGCACCCAAATATTGGGGGGGAGGGTCTAGTATCTTGTACTTGGTCCGACAAAACGAAGAATGGAGACCTTGCGGCTATTATTTGCGATGGTTAACATTTTGAGTTCTTTGAGATATGCACTTTGGGCTATATCAGTATCAGTTTTTGACATTATAGATGGTGCTTTAGTTACAAGATTTGGTTATAGATGGCGTATCAGTTAACAATAAAAAAGATGTTACATAGTTAATTAAGGAAACAAGCAAAATCGTCCAATTAAGGAATTATTTGCAACAACCCAGGACAGGTAGGCAGAACATAGTTGAAGCGTGTAGCTTGCTGTAAATTTGAAATGTTGTTCTTCCGAGTTGTTGCTTGTTCTTGTAATCCACTAGGTCGGTTTCGATCTGATGATGACGTCATTGAATGACTGCGTGATCGAAAAGATCAGATCCATCTCATGAGGCATATGCTACCGGACTTGATGTTCATACTGTACGATTCGTATATATACGTTCAGTAGTGACGCGACAGTACTAGTGAATTTCAAGAATAGTGAATTTCTTAATTCGAAATATCGATTTTATTAATTGCGTGTGGCGTGAAGCTAATTTGCGATTTATTTTAGTTGTTCTGGTCGCCACATAGTCATGCTAATGTACCAGACATTGTAGATGCATCATCACCAGTTCAGTTATATCCTCGCTGCGGGCACATTACAATCTCATTGCTACTAGAACATGTTTTGGCTCTATCACTTTCAATCTTGATTGTGTCACAACTGGGTCTGACATTTATCAGGAACAATTCTGATTAGAAACAATGTAGAAATACAATTATTATTTCACCTCCCATATACTTAATCGTTAACGCTGTGTCAACTCATAGAAATATAATTACACTGACATAGTGCTGGTTCGACTGAAATCCATTTTTTCTCGGGCCAAAAAATTACTATCGGTACCATCATCCAAAACTCTTGCTAGACTTCAGGATGGTATAGATACTCTCTAACACGTCCGCACTATTCCCTCTACTGAATATACCAGAATAATTTTGGACTACCTAATCTTAATTCAAACTAAAACTTTATCTCAAACTATATAAAAAGGCCAAATTGAACCACTTTAAATCTCTTTTTTGGCATAGGTAAGCAACTAAGTGTTAGATTAAGTATTGGTCCGAATATAGGCTAGTCACGGCTTTGATGTCCTCTAAAATTACAATTGGTAATAGCTAATAACCGGGTATGATATAAAATAGTTTTAGGAGTGCGATATTTGTTACTGATCAGATTCCAAATTCAGTGAAAACTAAATCCATAAAACGACTGGTTTTATGAACACTGTCATCTTACTGTTGAGCAATGGAATGTACTCTATAATGGAGTGTTCAATCGGTTTATAATCGCATGGAAAATAAAGCCGTTCTCGCTTAACTACTGCGTCTTAATAATGTCTTCTAGATCTAACCAATCAATTAAACTATGCACTTTGATGAAAAATTTCATAAAGTATAATTTAAAATTACAAAGACACAGACGTATCAGTGTACAAAATCGGTCAGAATATGCTTTTAATGGCTTCATTGATGAATGTGACATTCATCATAAAGGTCCTTAAATTAGGTGCAATTGAACTACCAGAGAAGTAAATTACAATCCACTTATTTAACTATTTTAACCAAAATTGGCAAACACACTTCAAACATTTACTTAAAATACTTCAATGTTTATAGAAGAAATCTGGTTCGACAATTTATCAATAACATTTGTTTAAACCAGTCACAATGCTCCAATTTGTGATGGCATTTACATTGTTGTGTGGAGATGGTTGCATATTCAGCCAGGTGTTCTCATGTCTTAAAGGCTATATAAAATACGCAAGTAGCATGGTCTTTTACCATAGTATCTAAGGAATGGTTCTTGAATTGCTGAATGTTGTGTATCATATATTGTTCTTGTAGTGTTGATAAGGACGGTAGTGAATAGAAAATGTTATTTGCTAGCAATTTTTGGTTGTTATACTTGTGTCGATGATTCTACCATTCAATTCACTCGCTGCTTTAATGAGATTAACGTATTTTCTAATTTAAGCTGAATCGTTTCATACTATTATAAAGTTGTTTGTGGTTCGATCTTTTTAATGTATGAAGGCTTGCTATTTTCTCCATCTGTCTCTCGCTTCCTCTCTCTCTCACTCTCTCTAATCTCATCTTTAATGTCAGAGATTCTTTCGAGTAGTTGTTTGCATCTAATAAATCATCTCCGGTTGGATTCGATTCAGCTTCTCTTTCGATTTCAACTATAACAATGTACTGTGTACCACCATTTCTAGACTAATGGCTGCCACTGTAAATATGTTGAGGCACACTCTTTACACTTAAAATGTACTTGTTGCACAAAAATATCATGCCATCTTTTTGGTACGGTACTAACGTCCGAGTATCCCTTTCGGGTTCACAGAAATATAAATTTTAGTTTCATAAATGATCACTTTGAAAAACGACAAATAGATGAATATAAGTACAAGTAGCACAATTGTGCATATGATGCATACAATCCCGCCGATACTCCATCCACGAGTTTACAACAGCTAAATCAATAAAATGATTTGAAGCTTTTAGGGTCCACTTTTTAGTTTTTATGTAAGTTCTATAATATTTCATCATTTGATCTACAACACCGCCCATGTTTTGGTTATAGTCGGCAATGACGGCGGGGCATGTAAATTTCTCGTAGCATTTTTTACTTTTAATCCATCGGTCAACAATGGTTGTTGGATTTATTCCAGATATTGTTGATATACATGTGACACTCTTTGTGTCCTTCCACTTAACCGCTGTAATTTTATTCGATCCATCATCCAAGTTAAAATCTTCGCTATCACCCCTTTTCATGTGTCATCGATTTTAAATGGAGCCTTTTTTAATCTGTTGCTCATTATTGTGCCTAAAATTATATAAATTAAAATATTTAGTTATCAATTCCATTTAAGTAATTCAAAATGTTTACCAGTTGCTCTTTATCCCATTTCTAAAAGACGTTTTAAGAGTGGTACCGTTGTAAAGTATCTATCGAAATAGAAAAAGCTTCCTTCGGGAATATTTTCTACTAGTCGAAGTACCACTGCTGGGCCTAATCCTAAGCTCCGATCCCCAAGATTGGTTTTATCAGCCTGGTTTATTTCGAAATCTACGACAAGACCATCGGAGGTGCTAACTACAAAATTTTTAAGACCGACTGACCAGGGCTTGTTTTTAACATACTGTCTCGCCGGACATCTACCCGTAGATTGTATCATTTGTTCATCTATGGAATATTTACCAATACTTTTGGGTATCTCCAATCTAGGGTAAGGAATACACCTCATTGTTAAAAACACCCCGTACAGCTTTTTGATTTAATGAGCCGATGTTTTAAGCTCATAGCCACGTTTTTGTAAGCTATATTGGTTTGTATTTTGTGCTGCATCTATAAAATGTTGTTCGGAAAAATATCGAGAAAAATATGCCACTCAATACTTAATTCGGCTATTTCATGTTCTAGTATTGTATTTGTAGGAAACAGTTGTGCTGTAAAAAAATCTCGATGCCATACATTCAAGATTCTATTTTCCGGTTGGTTATCGTCATCATCTCCAGATTCGCTTGATATGTGTTCATCGAAATGTACTAAATTTGGATTTAACACATCTTCATATCGGAATCTGATCCCGAATTGGCCAGCAATTCGTCGATCTCACATTGATCACAAAGCCACTTGCCGTCTTTGAGCACAACTAAAAAAACGTATTTTCGTGTTTACCATTATCCAAGTGTCCCACTGAACTCCGCACCACTTAAACATTATATATACCCAATGGCACTATCTTTCATGATAATCTATAATGTTCGCCTTTCCAACTAAAAACCTTTCTTATATCTTATCATGGCTTAATCGCGTGGTGAGTTTATAGTTCATCTTTCTTGCTTCCACCATTTCCGTTTCATTGACCGCCCTCTACGAGAAACCATGGTTGATTCGGATCAATCATGGTTCCTCGTAGAGGGCGTTTCTATCCAGATGCTTTAACTTGGAGCAGACATCTTCACGGATGAGTACAAAAGATGGCTTATGACATTCGCGAAACTATAGTCGATCTCCATCACAAATAAAAATTTTAAATGATTATTTGGGTCACAATTTGGGGCCAACTCCACAAAAAGGCAATATATATATATATATATATATATATATATATATATATATATATATATATATATATATATATATATATATATATATATATATATATATATATATATATGATGATTGATTGATTGATAGGACTGTAGGACCAAGCGCTAGGCAAGATTCCCGGATAACGCCGGGCCTATTCCTACAGCCGTTTACATAAAACAATAGGTAAGGATGGTAAGGTATGTTAGTAGGGAGAGAACGACCCGGTTACAGACACCTGGCAAATCGTTTACTAAACTACTGTTAACTGACAACAACAAGACAATCACAATTCTAATCTACTAATCTGCAATCGCCAATCAGCATTCTCCAGTCCGCATTACCTATCTGCTCTGCTGTATTTTAAATAAAATTAAAACTAAATTAAAATTAAAGTTCTGAAATAAATGTATTAGTTAGTCGCTCAGGAATCTGTAATTAATTAATATTATTATCTGTTAATTAATTAATTTTATTATTTATTTCAACTCCCGCCCACAGAAGTAACCTAATTAAAACATAAGTACAGAACTCTGAAAGAAAATTTATTAACTTATGGCTCAGGTATCTGAAACAATTTAATTAATATGGTATGATAGTTTAAGCCATCCATTACCATAATATTGCCATAATTCTGTAACATGCTTATCAGAGAAGCAAATAGACTAAGGCGACAATCTTCAGCAGAACCATTTTCCTGTTACATAATACTTAAAATAATATAAATTGTTAGTAAAATCTATATCCTTTTCACATTACCATTGGTTATTTTTATTATTTGGATAGGAAGGACATTTCTTATTCCATCATATGTATTTGAGTTACCTCAACTGTTGAAACTGGAGTATTTAGGTTAATTATCCTGGGGTCTTCTCATCATATGTTGCATATAAAGTTGCGTCCATAAAATTCCAGATCCACCACCACCTAACGTGAGAGGCAAGATGTATTTATTTTATGACCCGACAGCATTTCATATACATTTCATATTATGACGACCAAATAAACTGTCAATTCGTGAAAAGGGTAAATTATTTATATAAATAAATAATTGAGTAAGTTAGCTATAACCTGCAGTTGCAGTTAGCTATAACGTAATAAAATTAAATCATCTACACAAATTCTAAAAATAAATTTACTAGATAGGCATCTGTAACTTAATTATTATTAATTTTATTATTTACTTAAACTCAAGTCCGCACACCAATCATAGTTAAAGACAAATACAAAACTCTTATTTAATTAACTTAAGGCTTCTGAATCTGTAACCATAAATTAAATTAATATGGTATGCTAGATTAAGTACCCGTCAACCATTCCGCTGATACCATAATATTAGAATATGTTTGTCAGAAAATGAAAATAAATCTCTGAAAACGTTTTACATTCCAAAATTATGCATTTTCTTTTTTTTACTTTTTTAAAATAAAATAAACTTTCCTTGTAAACCCCCTCCAACTATAATCATATTTACACTTATGTAAATAATTAAAACCAAACTTTTCCATAATTTATTATTATTATTTTTGTATTAATGGTCGTGATCAGGGATGTCACTTTATAAATAAAAAACAAACAATTGGTATTAACTTGCAAAAAGCACCATTAAATCCAAATACTAAACTTATTACGAAGCTTAATAAATTTAAATAACGCATGGATAACCCACAGGCACGTATGCACGACACACAGGCAATAACACAGTCAGGGTTGCCACATACATGCAGAAAGTATGGAGCAGAAGCGCCCCAAAAGTAGAGGTAATCGACACCCCCGGAGCGAACCCCATTCAAGCAAACCAAACACGATCCAAATTCCACCAAACATACATCTATTTGTAGCAAACAAACCCCACGAGAACCCAATTGTAAGCATCCAAACTAAAAACTCAATCAAAGCACCCTCAACAAAGGAACACCAACCTACAGATTAATAAAAAGTACAGACCTATCTAAACTGACATCAAATAAACCGGAATCTATCCAAACATCCCACATTCCGGCGAATCCTCCAGCTCCCATTCGCGTCTAAATCCCCACATGCCAACAGAGGCTCCTAGCCGCCACCGCAACTAGCTCTCACCTCATGCCCGTCCCACTCAAATCCAGCCCCGGAACTCCCCTCCCCTCTTAACCCCAGCAGTACCATGAGACAAAGGACAAATTACCAGCTACAAATAATACCTACAAAAATCGCTTCCTCCAAAACACTCCTGCACAATCCCAGCCCACGCCAGAATCAGGCGACATTCTCTAAAAATTCCGCCAAAACATCAAAACCTCCCGACACTCTACAAAATTGAATGCCTCCAGAACACCACTACAATAATGCTACAATCCCGCCGACACCCAAACATTCTATTAGTACCAACTCCCCGCCAAACTTCCATTCTAGACAATCCTCAACCACAATCCCAAAATGTACCCCCGATATTGGAAGATACAGACTCGTACTGCATAAAATCTAAACACTCCTGTCCTACAAAATCCCTGAGGATGTTTACACTTTTCTTATTACCTATGTGTCCCACACACGCACTCTTGTGCTGTACACACGTTACCTCAACTTACTCGATTTCACACTCAAATCTGACTTCCTATCAAATGATATGAATGGAGCCGAATCGAAGTCAACACCAACTATTCCTCCTTTAAAATGTAGCAAATTTGAATAAGCGGCTACTGAACCCATAAACAGTAAAACTCGATGCAGATCCGCCACATCTACAGTAAAGTGACACCCCGAACGTAGGCATACACATCCAATAAAACTCTTCAAAACAAGGACAGTCAAACCCGATACAAGACACACACCTGCATTCTCAATCATCGGAAACGCATCCCGCGACTACGGCAGAAAACCATTCAATCCCGAAACCCACGACCAATTCAAGCACAGACCCGATTCCAACGACAAAAAATTAAAACCATCAACACTCAAATGTCAACGAGACAGCAACAACTCCCCAATCGTGGCCTAGAATCACTAACCAATCAATCCTGCAGTTCAATAGGAATCCCCGATACCGTGGCTAGTTTCGGAGGACGCCACCCGACTCCAGACCGAGCCAAAACCGAACAAGAACATGTTGGAGGAACCAACCTCGATCGTAACCTGAGCTACACGCCAGCTATTCGCTCCGCACCTCTCAGCACATCTGCAACTGAAAGGAAGCTTCCAAAACTAAACCCAACTAAGACAAACATAAAAATTAATCCAACCACGGCAACGGCCGAGAACCCCCGCTCACATATGAAACTTCAAACACGAATAAAATCTATTACGAACCAGAACATCTACCCCCGCTTACATATGAAACTTAAAACACGAATAAAATCCACTGGGAACGAGAAGATTCACCATAACATCATGAAGTACTCAGACAAATAGCCGTCAAACATCAACCGAACCAAGTCCACACCTCCAATCCAGATCAATGTCCCGCTATACAGGTAAACGTCCCGCTACAGAAAATATCCCGAACACACCCACAATTCAAACGCCCACAACTGAACCACTCGTGCTAGATATATATATATATATATATATATATATATATATATATATATATATATATAAATATATATATATATATATATATATATATCACTGGTTTGAGTATGTTTGGATATCCGATTACAGATCTAGCTATTCCCAAAAGCTATCAACTTTTATTATTAACTCAACTATTATTTACTTTCATTATTATATCAGACCTGCCTTCCCCCATCCATAATCCAGAAAACAACAATAAAAAAAATATGTCCTTTAAAATATTACTCCATGATGTGAGTTCATAATGTTGCTCTTATGTGGAGTGTTGTGCACAGCTCGGCCTACTAGTTCGGATTCGACGTCCTTTAATCTGTCTTTTCGGGTCAATCGACTCCACTCAATCGATTTCCCCCTTAGGATTCCATTATCCAAGTGTCCCAATTAGTACCACTTTATCTTCATACCCTGGCGCTTCTTCTTTTCATGGTGGTCTATAATTTTCTTGCATCCAATGTACTCCAAACTAGATTTTAATGATGTGCCTTTCATCACTTGGTGAGATTACAGTTCATGCATCTGCCATTTCCGTTTCGTTGACTACCACATACCTTAAAACTCTCATGTTCCTCGTAGAGAGCGCTCCCATTTTGCTATCCAGGTGCTTCACCTTCGAGTAGACATCTTAACGGATGAGTACGAGAGACGGCTTTTGACATTCCCGATATTCTATTCAATTTCGGGCTAACTTCTCAAAGGTCATATATGCATTAAGCATTTTTAGATATTCGATCATAGATCTAGCTACTATCACACATAAGCTCTCAACTTTTATATTTACTCAAGGTACATCAGACCTCCCTTCCCCACCAATCCAGCAAAACAACAATAAAAAAAATATTTCTTTTTAATCGTTTCAATTTTGTTGTTGCCGTTGGATTCTTCGCGATTTTATTATTTTACTTCAAAATTTATCAAAAAAAAATCCAAATGTGTTTCATAGGGATTAACCGGAAAATCTGAGAAAGGGTTTGGTTTTTAATATTTTTTTTCGTATGTTCCACCATCACCACGTGAAAAGATGGTAGATAATGATAAAAAAAAATTGTACATGGATATTTAAAAATAAAACGACTGAACATAAAAAAAAACTGTGGCATCTCCACTTGTCCAAGACACAAAAAAATATTTAATTTTATTTCTCAAATGGGAAATGTATTTTTTTTTTTGAGGAATGTGGGGTTATATATGCATGAAGAAAATATGAAATATTCAGCGGATATATGTACTGGAGAAATATATTAGTATGAGCATACAAAAAGGGTTATTTGTTGGATAAGCGATTTTTTTCCTGTGTGTATGGCGATTCTGTTACCGCACAAAAGAAAAGTGATCATAATTTGGTTTCGCGCGTGAGATGGGGTAAGGGGTGTGCGGCCCAAATATGTATTTATATGAATCAAACAGTTTTTTATAAATATTAACTTCTTGCCTTGGTTGTTATTTTAACTTAAGAGGCGCTTTTTTATGTGTGTTCTGTGTTGTGTGTGTATATATATATATATATGTGTTACGCCTCGTTCATGCCCTCGATGTTTTATTTTATTAGCTCTCTGCTTAAAAACACAGCAACACAAAATGACGTTAAATAAAAATTACATTTAATCCCTTTTCATCATGTTAAGGAGAATACTGGAAAATTTTTTTTTGTGATTTTGAAAGATAATTTTATTTTATCATTCCGTTCGTTTTATATATATATATGTGTGTGTAGAGCGAATAGCATAAGGATATTTTTTTTCTTCCAACTAATTTTATGCTTAAGATGGGTAATAATATGTAATTGGTGTATTTTTTGACACAAAAGTGCCCTTGTTTTAAAAAAAAAATGTTCAAGTGAATTTATATCCTTTTTATGTATCTTTTATGTGTGTACGTAAAATTAATTAAAAGAAAATCGTGAAAAACTCAAGGTTTGATGGGTGTATCGGTATCCACCTCATGTATATAAAACATGCACATATAGGACACATTCAAAGCCCAAATATATATGTAGACGAATATCTAATATTAAAACAAATAATTTGTGTGCTTATTTCACCAAATTTTCCTCTCGTTACGGGAAATATAAATAAATTTTTTTTTCCCGAAAAACAAACCACTTTCGTATAAAATATATAAATTTTGGTCAGGGAGATAATATTTCCGGCAAGGACAGCTAATTTTTTGTTTTTTCCACACACTGATGGAATATTTATTATTATTATATTGCGAAGACGAAGGTATCCTTACGATAGCAGGACATTTATTTCGCTTTGAAACGTGTTTTTAATTTTTAAACGATTTTTTGTTAAAACTCATATAAATATATTACATATTTGTGTATGTCTCATTTCACTTTGTTTTCCGGTGGAAATTTATATATTTTTTTTTTTTTTGGTACTGTGGTGATTTTTATGTTATCCTTTTGATTTTCCTTTTTTAATAATTAATGTTACTGCGCGCGGGTGTGGTTAAATGGGGATTTTTTTTACAACGGTTGAGATGAAGATACAAATCGCCGAGTTGGAAATTATTAACAAAATGTGATATTGCCACAAACATAGAAGATAATTCAATATGCTATAATTCCATGGATTCGGAACTTATTTCATAAAGAAGCAATGGCAACGGGATCTCAACTATCTCAGCCCATCACTAAAAACACACAGTCACGATTATTTTTCAAATCCAAATTCCCATTTCAGCCATATACCTGGCAAATACAGGGAATAAAACTATTTCCTTTGGAGCAGGGAATGGCAGTAAAATGGCAATTGTCATATGTTGATTAGAAAAATAGTTAAAGGTGAAGTCTATAAACACAGCTATGAACCCCTGATGTCGTGTAGAATCCAATAGACCCGAATCACCTTCCTGTAATGGCTGTATTTGGTATGGAGATATACAATGGACAGATATAATAATTAACTAGGGATTTCACAATATGTCCACAGTAGATTTGGCTGATCAATTAATAGGCCTCTTCTCCTCGTAGTTAATTAAGTGGTGTTGTGTAATCCTCTATCGTCTCACCTGAAACTACGATAACGTCTACCGTGCTTACTGTGCTAGGCAAATCTACCAAATTTGGTCCATAAATTTCTGAAAAACAGCTGGTGTGTTTATAACCACAAAATTCTGTGAATCATCATCAATAGGAACTTGGAGGTACGCCTTAGCTAGATCAATTTTCGAGAGATTTCATTTCTCAACTTATGATAAAAGCTCGAGGAATTATAGATACTATTGTATCTTCAGCTGTGGGTTCACTGTCACTTTGAAGTGACAGTGAACCCACAACTGAAGTCACAAGTCGAACACAACAAATTACAACAAATGAATGACCACAAAGTCGAACAAATGAATTTGATTTTGTAACGGCCACGATTGGAGCTGCCCATTGACTATATTGCACTGACTTCAATACTCCTATCTCGACTAACCGCTCGCTTACGTTTTTTACTGCTGCCATTTATAGCGGCAACTGGATAGGCAAATCGAGCCACATTCCTTATATGTTTGATCCTTCTTGGGTGTGTGTCTAATCAATAAAGGAACTTCACGAATTTGGTTATTTAATTTTATAACCACACTTGTAACGCCCTTTAGCTGCACTGACATTCTATCGCATGCTAATAATTTCTTAGTTGTAGGTTGGTATTTCGGTTCTTTAAGCTATCGATAACCGTTGATGACGACTATGTTGCTTCAGTGTCGAATTTAAACTCCATTGGAATATCGTTGACAATAACTTTAATAAATATTTTGTGATCAGCTCGGTAGAAAGTATCTTTGGTTTGGCATTTTGGCCCTACTACTGATAACTTGGTTTGAGTTGGGTCTTCCAACACTTGAATCGGTTTAATGACGATCCTGCTTCACGTGTCCGAAGCCGTGGTGCCTGGCAAATTCAATTGATAAACTTTAAGTAGTTGGATGGATTGTGGCCCCGTGTTATGACTTCACACGAATGACTTGTCTGCCCCGAGTAGACATGCAGTCGGATTACCTGCGCCCTACTCGTTGGAAGGCGTGGCATTGATCGTTAAGAAATCGGCAATTTTGAAATCGAGCGATCTGCTCGAAACATCCTGGATATTTTATATGATTATGTCTTGATTAGTTTCAACTGACCACTAAATACCAGTATATCAGCAGATTCGATGTACGAGTATTGGGCTCAGATCTGCTGGTTCTAAGTGGCCTGGAACTAATAGCGATTTACAACCATATGTCAACAATTTGTACAGAATCTAGATAGAACTCTTCAGAAACCGTATCCAACAGCCGGTTAGTTGGATTCATATTATAGTATAGTGCTTCCTTGAAAACACTAACTACCAAACAAAGGATTTTACTGAACAGATTAACTGACTGTAGGTATTTCGTTTTATCTCGTTCGAGATCACCTCTCATTGGTTTTCTGATACAATTTCAATTAACTGTTGAAAGTCCAATAATGGAAAAGGAGCGTCCACCAATAGTTCTGCAATCATATAGAGCTCTGAAATTGTGTCGGCACCAGTCATGACACCTTCCGCGTATAAATGACATCTCTGATTCGTCGGTTTCATATTATATCCTATAGATCATGTTATTCATTTGACCTTCTAGTCATAATGATTTGCCTAGACATCTTTAATATAAAGGGTTATTCATTAAGAGGTACATTTTTCAGTAGGGATTTAATGAGGAATGTGAGTTGTGTCGAACAGTTGTGGTATTTTTGTTCACTATTATAGACTAATGACTGATCGAAAGTTCACAAATTTTATTCAAACCTGATTTATCGCTGAGAGTGCTATCATAAACGAACTAATGACCAATGACCAAAGTGAAACGTACATAAATAAACCAAATATTGAAATTATTAAGATCAACGAAAAATATTCTCTTTTTAAAATATATCAATTTACACAGGATCTGACTTAAATCGTCTGCTGCCTTTGGGTTGATACGTACTACTACCCAAACCAAAAACTACAAAATGAACAACTCATTTAGCGTAATACATTGAAACTAAGTGCTCTTGATAACTATATACCTACAATTTTTTACAAAGTGCTCCGAACAACATCCCCCTAGAAACTTATTTAAATGCCAATAATCCAATTATGTAGGATCTAGTCCGGTTGAAGGTATACGATTCACTAATATGTTGAGAAAAGATGAAAACTATAAGAGCCGCTTTCATCATTTGCTTAATCAATACTCCTTTCCATAAGTTGAGTGTACAGTCATGTGCCATAGTTCTCATAAACAATGTTTTATATAATGATCTATTAGGTGACATGGCTAGTATTAGTGTTCTGGGATGAAGCTTTCTAAAATCAACAACTGATCTTTGGGTTCGAAAAACCATGTAAATCCTACGTCATGAAGTAATCATTCAATCTGGAGTACAGTTTTTGAACTGATTTGGCATTAGCTGATTAATACCTTTCTGAATTTTGAACTTAAAGGCGAACATCATGGTATAGAAGGTACATGATGGTAAAGAAGGCATGAATTAACTCTTATATAATATTGCGATGCCGAAGCGGCAACACCGTGTCATTTTTCAATTATTCTCGTTGATTGCTTGATGGACTTCAAGCATATCTTTAAATTATTTTCCATAGTAGGGACATTTGATCTTTCATATATGAGGTTGCAGAGAGCGCCATCTTTCATGTATGATATAGAGAGCGCCCATGTCGATATGTAAACATCGAATAACTTGTCAACCAATCGACTGGATTAGACTGTTTTTTAAAACGTCAATTCAGTACAACTGTAACCATGAACGCGCCTAAATAGTGACGTACTTTGAAAATAGTCGTCATTTGTATTAACCTCACGTGCATATCCTCCAAAATATCAGGCACCGTTTAATCACTATTCGTTGTTTGGTGGTGAATTTTACTGAGCAAGGGACAGTGAAAATCGTCAACAGCTTCTCATCAACAAACAAAACGTTCTAATTATGGTTGAACCGGATAGAGAAAGCGTTGGCTAGAATCAAAAGTGCCATGTACCGTCGTCATGCTCAGCATTTTAGCGTAAGTGAAACCACTTGCAGGATGATTTGCATTTATTTTCGTATAAAGCGTATTTAACTCTTTAACAATGATCATCAACGTCGATTGAAATAACAGAAGCTCGATTAGTTGACACTAAACATGATTTTTGGAAGCAAATTTTAATATCCGACGAGACGAGGCCCATTTTGCATTCTTTGGTGGCGTTAATTAGGAAAATTCCCGCTTTTTGTACCCAAAATCATCATTGGGCCATATTTTTTCCAAAATCAACACACTAAATATGGAAATCGATATCGGTCGATGTTGGCTTATTATGCTTCTCCGTAAACGCGTGAAAAGGTTTACGATTACTGGTTTAAACAAGTCGATGCGCCATTCTACACTGCAAATCAAACAATTTAGTTTCTGCTATACGAAAATTTTCAGGACGTCTGGTGTCAAAAAGAGGCGATATTGATTTGACCCGTTCGGATTTCTTTTTGTAGGTTATTTGAAAATAAAAGTAAACATCATCAAGCGTCACATCACTGATGAAGGCAAACATCCGTGCCGAAATCATCGCTATACCTCCCGAGATGCTATGGAGTCCGTTAATTGATGTTATATTCAAAAACTAGTCCAAATAAATGACAAAGGATCAAATTGACTTGGTCAAAATACCTCATATATATAAATCAGATTTTATAAGTTATTCAATGTGTAGATACCTACATTAAAGATGGCGCACTGTCCTCTTAAAGTCCTAGTCACCTAAGTATTTGTTTTAATTAAAATTATATTACTCACTCCTGCATGATGATTGTACTTCTTATGTTCGAATAGAAATCAGTTCTCGTTCCAATTCACATAGAGTCCTAGTACTCTGGATTTGGTCGATATTGCATCAGGCCGCTCATCAAAAATCACTTTATTAATCTTTCCATCGTATTAGGTTTGGGTCTAAATATCCATTTCTTGCATATCTCGGATATAGTTGCGTGACTTCGGTGAGTGAAGTCCTAGCTACTTCTCAAAAGACTTTGGATCTGTTTCATTAATATTTGATTCATTAGTGCACACCTGATATCTGTATAATACATCCTGCTTCCAATTATCTCCATCCAATACACTTAAGTATATATAGTTGTGAGTTCCTATCCTCCTAAATATTTTCCCTCCATTTATCTACCACTATAATAATGTCAAATTAATATTCTGTCATTTAATCTTGGCAAATCATAACCGACAGAACCGTGGTTCATTCATTATACGGAAAAATTCATTATAGCTGTGAAAAGAAAAACCATAAATTATAAATTTTAACCGCACATTTCACTCAAAAACTTGTCACATCAAAATCGTGTAATTTTTCTTTTTTTTTAATTGCATTTCATTGAAAATATAATTTTCATTTTATTTGTGAAAAATTATTTACAAAACAAAAGAAAAATTAATATTCAATTTTAATTTCAATTCAATTAAAAATAAAAATATAAACGGGAAAAACAATAAGAAGTTGTTTGTTGTTGTAATTTATGAATTCAATTGATTTATAATTTTTCAATTTTTTTGTTTCTTGGTCTTGTGGAACCGCGAGGAGTATATATATCGCCAATGAAAATATGGAAATTTTATTCAAAGAGTTTTTCTATAATTTTCTTCGTTTTCCATCGTTTGTTTATTGTTTTGTTGTTTTTATTTTTTATGCGTAGTAAATATATTTGGATCGGGAAAATCGTGAAAATCTCAAAAAAATTTTATGTTGTTTATGATGGCTTTTAATTACTTTTTAATTTATGCGCGACAGGTTTTTGAATTGATGCTGTATATTGAATAATTAATAAAGGAAACTTTTTTTTCTCCATATAGATTTCCTTGATTTTCTCTTGTGATTGTGATTTTTCCGTTTTTTTTTTGTTTTTTGCTTCAGTTCTTGCTATACATTATACACTGCTGCTGTTATTGAATTTATTTTACTTCGTTATTATTATTTTGTTTATAATTTTTCTTTAATTTATTCTGTAAAGGTATTTTGTCTTAGTTTTTTGTTTTTGTTGTAAAAGAAAATAGAAAAAATTAAAATCGAATTTATGAATAAATTTAAGTCATGCTTTGTTTTTTTAAACTTTTAGTTGAATTCTTTTGGGAGAGATATAAATTGATTAGATGGATGGATTATAAGAATAAATAAGAAGTCAACTAGATTAAGGGCAAAATATTCTTCGAATGGCGGACTCATTTATCTCAGTCAAGTAATCACCCAAATAATATCCGGAATATTCGTCAGGTGCGAAAACTTAATTCTCGAATTAATCTAATGTAATCTGTTTTGCTGTTGATTCAAGTGGATGCCAATCATATACGTGCTGGTAACCTTTTCAAACATTCTACAAAAATCAAAAGTTGATACCAAGCTTTTTTTATCTCTAATCTGTTTTGGGGCTCAAGGCCCTCTTGTTCGCAGTTCGCTTATTTCCGTACCCTTATTTTTACACCATTACAGTCAATTCGAGGACGTACGGCTATAGGTCCGATTTTCCTAACCATCTGCACATTGCATAGCTCCATCCCAGCCTATAGTTCTGATATGGAAGATGGGTCGGCCCATGAGTTCTGCACTCCAACAGGGGGTCATAGTTGTGTTTGTTCACACCACAGATCGTTATCTCATGGTGAAAAATTCCTTTTGCATCCTGCCCCTACCGGTACCTCCCGCTCCAACTGCACCACCTTTAACCACTGTGCCACCTGGGCGGTGATACCAAGCTTACAAGAGAATGGTTCTTTTATATATTCTGTCTTATTAAAAAACATACGCCTCCAGATGTCGATGAATGGTGAGGTCAACGTGTCTTTTTATTGTGTAGATCACGTTTTATTTGCTAAGATGTCAACTCTATACGTTGTTTTCGTCGCAGGCCCAAAAACTGTTTTGAATAATTGCATTTCTAGTAGCTCTTAAAACAGATCTATGCCCGAAATCATTGTTAAGGTTAAATATAGGTCTCATAAAAAGTAATGACAGGTATCAGCTTCACACAAAATCCCAGTTGTTGAGCAAATTATTTTTGTACCTACTTCAATATTTGATGTGGCAAAGCCTGATTGTATTTTCAAGAGTGAAGTCTTGTTGTATATTTTGATTTCAACTATAAACCTTCGACACATTTAGATTGTAAAGTGTAGAGGAGGTCTCGGATATATATGGTAGCAAGATCAAATCTACAGTGCTAAACAGTAATTGCTTTTCAAGGAAAACATTTAGAAGCTACACAAACGTAGAACAGTTCTACAATGTAGTGACTCTCAATATAGCCATTCATGCAAAAACTATTACCCGATATTATATCCCGAGATTATAAACTATAGTTATTGTGTTGGCAGTAATACCACAAACTATAGACGTGCTGCCATATACGACTTCTCCATATAGACCAAACTTTTCAAGTCTAATGGGATCGTATCGTATAATCTCAATGGCATTATTATTTTATGAGATAAAAAATTACTAGAAATTTCGCTCATAATGAAATAGGTCATTTCTCGTCATACGTGGCATGGCAGTTGGCTGTGTCTAGGAAGTGCAATACGGACGAAAATATCAATACCGGTATTTCGAAATTGAAATATCGAATACCGGGATCCCGGCATTGAATACTGAATATTTCAAACTTTATTTATTAAAAAAGGATTTTTTTTTTAAATAAAAAATAACTAATACTTATAAAAATATCGAATGCATGAATAACATTTTTGTTTCTCAATTTTTTTGTTGAATTTATTGTTCTTTCTTGGATTGGAAATATCCTCTTAAAAAAACTAGTGCATTGAGACTTTCATCTTTTAAATTAGAACGAACTTTGGTGCACAGTTCGTTCCTATTGTCGAAAATACTCTCTCTGATTCTACGCTTGTCGGGCGTATGGTAAGGAGAAGGTCCTACATTTTTTGAAGATATATTTCCCTAGTGCCTTCGTCTTCGAATAGAGTCATTTCCTTTTTTAAAAGTTTATTAATATCGTGGGTGGTTTTAGATTTTTCCCAGACATTGAAATTCACTTTTATTGAAATAGCTTCATCTAGCAATTGTTTCATTGTTTTACTTTCGCATTCTGGTTCTCAATCTTCTAAAACCTCTCCATCATCGCTATCCGAAATAAGAGCACTACTCTCTTGTGCTTCATGCTGGTTAAATAATTGCATTCTTTTACCAATTTCCATTAGCAATTTTGTAATGATATGCTTTGTTTGCTTCGGAAAAATAAAATAAGCATTATTTAAACCCTCAGATGAAATGTCTGGGGCTTCGAATGCATGATATAAAAACTGAAGCACTCCAGATATTTCACTCCGCTATACTGTATAATAACACGAATTCGAGATAATGATAATCTACGGTGGGTGTCGACAAAATAAACGTATAGCGATTAGATTGTATGCTGCATGACATTCAGATTGTCGTCTTTTTGGAAGAGGTCTACCTATACGTTTCGAAGAGCTTCGCACTCCCGGAACGTTTAAAAATGTAAGACTCGTCGTGAGGAAATTCCTGTAGAAATGCTATAGCTGCAGTATTACATGACCCACATCAATACGAAATAGTGAGAAATTCTTTTAATGATTTTAGAACAAGATTATAATTTATTATAATTTAGAGCGAGGCAACAGATAGATCCAAATTTCTTTCACCATGTTCTTGGTACATTCGGGACAACGTTAGGGACGGTAATGTGAATAAACATACTGTCCATTATTGGAGTGCGTTTCGTTGATCATCAACATTGTCTGAGTTTACATGTTTGAGCTGGAATATATTTGGATCTAACGACACAAAAATTTGTGAATTTAGTAGAAAATTGTTAGCCATTTCACTGCGAGAAAGCCAGGAAATATGAGCTTCAGTAAATTGATATTTTCTATGAAAATTTTCATCAGAGTATACCAAAGATACCAAATCAGGATGAACACTGCCATTCTTAGTATATTGTCTTTCAACATCTTCATTAGACTGACAGTTACATAAATATATCCAATCAAATCCAATACATTTTTCTTTTTCTAATTATTGACCCAAAGCGACTTTCCTTTTAAGCATTATGTAAATTTTTAAATTTCTTAATTATAGTGTCAACCTCACTTGCTGGAGATATATCTTAAGCAGCGCAGTTAATTTGATTTTTCAATAAATGTACATAAAATCTACTAAATTTGTGTTTATCCAGTCACGTAGATGGTGAACTTTTATGTAATTTTCTTAATTTGATGCCAAAATAGCATTCTTATTTTGACCCGGACACAAATCACTATAAAATTTGATATGTGTTACAATGAATACTTCCCATGAATGTAAAAATGCAAGAACCAATATTGTTCCCACATCTTTTCCCGGTAACAGGTCCATAGAAACTTTTTCATTTTTGAAAGCCTTTTTCAAGGTCGAAGGCGCGAATGAACTTATTGATTATACTTAATGATAATACTTTTTCAGCTCCTTTGCAGTCATAAGCAAAATCATAAATGATACATTTGGGCAGTCTGTTTTCTTTTTAGCAACAATTTTTAGGAAACCGTATCCAAAGCAATTTCTACAAACTTTTACAAATTGGCCAAGTACAGGATGGGCCATCTGTAAGTCTTTTTCAATTTGTAAATAAAGTACACATTTAGAGATGAAATTATGAAAAATAATATATACCGTCCTTATACCCACCACGGCTCCGTCTACAGGCGTTCATCAGGACATCAATTTGTATAATGACTTATCTCCATAAAAGCAGGTCAATGACCTCAATTTCAAAGCGAATGTTGACTTTAAGTTGTTGAATTGTTTGTGGATATTAGCATACACGTGAGGTTTCAAATAAGTCCACATAAAATAATCAAGTCTAAATTCGGACTTCATGGTGACCACAAAATTTCATAATTCATCAATTCAGTTTGAGCCACAAAATACCAGTTAACATGCTACGATAAAGTTACCCATTTAATTTGAGGGTATTTTCTCGTTCGCTTTCAAACAAAAACGACCAAATGCTACCACTACTCCATAAACCACACCAAACAGTGTCTATTAAATTGGCGCAACAATTTGTTGGTTTATAACGAACACTTTCACTAACAATTGCCACTGCATCAGGACTATAAATATGTTGATACGGTCTAGATGTTCCAACCAGATTCTTCAAAACGATCAATAATTTTCCTAGATTACGTTACTGTCTCACTCTCTGATCATCGCTACATCTCCCTAACCAGCCACAAACCTGAAATTCTCGTTATAGGTCTTATACACGCCAGTTCAGCTTCGAAAACCCACTTAAGAGTTCTATGATTGGCACATGGGATGCTAAGCATACTATTATACAGGTCACAGCCCTCAAAAGCAATAGGATATCCGAAAGCAAAAGGTTTGTTTATTTCGATCAAATTGCTCGAACAGTGATAAACGTTGTCACTCATTAAAATCCTTGAGCTGTCTTTGATAAGGTCGTGAACTCCAACTTCCCTGAATCTCAGTTTCGGAATTTCTCCCGAACCTTAGTCCTCATCCCAGTTGACCTGTGACTATTAAGATATAGAGGATACCTGCTGTCATTATTACTCGGCTGCATTATTCGGTTCCTCAAAATCTATGTTTTTGTAATCCATAATTACATCCCATGAGTAGTGAAGAATAATTTTTTCATGTGTGCGGAGATCCACAGTACACACATATAAGACTACGTGATCTGTTATCGGATACAAAATTTAAAACTAAGCTAGTTGTGGTTATCGCCACGACGGATTGAAGAACAGGTAATTTCATTGATTGAAAAAACGACCAACAGTGTCGCACTATTCTGGTGATTCCCCGGGAATACGGAATTAGGGAAAGATTTTATATTTGATTTATATTCAAAAATATTTTTTCCGTCCTACTGACGAAAAAAGTTCGAAGTAAATATTTATAAAATGGGAATAAATTTTTCCATACCAAAATTGGAAGGGAAAATTATTCCCAATTTAACACTAGCTTTTTACTTCAGTATGCCAAAAAAAATATTTTTCTAATAAAATCATTCCCTTTTTCCGAGGAATTACCAGAATAGTGTTCAAGATGGCCTACTCATTGCAATTGGCTTAAGCAAATAATTCGTTTCTGGCTTAACTCTACTAAAGCGATTATTACTTGTGATCACGGAATTATCCTAGCAAATGTATTAGATAAGTGTCAAAAGAGCAACTGAAGGAGACCCTGGAAATGATTTTACTGTTTGGATATATAGAAAGAGCAGTAGTAATAAAGCAGAAAATGTTACGAATGTCTGTTGTCAAAAAAGACTGCAAAACGGAACTATATGATAGAAGTTAGTAGCACAACATTATCTTCGAACTGTTGAGTATATCTGTTGGAGAGTCGAACTCTTTTGGGGAACCATTTAAAGAAAATTAAATTTTATTGACTTTATTTTCGCCTGATTAGTTTAAGGTCACCTCAGCCGTGTTCAGCTCCAGTTTAAAGGCCCATCTCTTTTTAATGGCGTTTCTTATGTCCTTATCGACACCAAACAAAAGTAGTCAAACATTTGCCAGTTTTTCATTCGCCAATTCAATCATGGTAGAATGTCGTATCTGAGAAGACCTTTTAACTGGTGCAGACTGCATCACTGGTTTATCGCCGTTTGTTGGCCGATAATTTTCGCAGAGAGAAGGTGGAAGTAACTTCCAAAGAGTTTCACTTAAAAGAAACCAGGTCACTCATTTTACTTTCATCTATGTTACATTGTCAAGATCTGGCCACCACACGCCAACTTCATACATGCTATAGGTCTTGATATAGTGTTAAGGCAGTATAAAGTCAATGCACCAGCTCCGGTTTCAATCTCTCGGCTCCCAGCTTAATGAACTGTTCAGTACTTTTTATTAAAAATGACCAGTCCTGTTTTAGATTTGTTCACTTTATAATAGTTGAGGATTATGCTTGATCTCTTTGATTGTGTACAAATCTTTTCCAGAGATGATTGAATAAGTGACTGCTCATATCTCCCCTCTATAGTTTTACAGAAAATTTGTTGATTAGTATAGCTCCGAGCAGAAATGACAGCAAGCCACCTTGTAGTGTATACCACTAACTACTCCATATGAAAAGCAGTCTGTACAAAAGTGTTTTATTAAACTTGACTTTCACTGAAATGTGTATCTCTTCTAGCCTTTCCAAGGTTCTTAGAAGGAATATTTACTGTGTCGTAGGTATTTTGGGTAGCCATGCAGTTTTTCTAACACTGATTCAGGCAACTTCAGTCAGTCTATGAAGAGTACCTCTAGCGAGGAGAGGATAGTCTCCAAGTTGTTTTCCAGTTCTGGTACTATAATTCAGGGCCGGATTATAGCAGACAAGTTATTTCAATTATACCCAGACTATAAATACTTTAATTACTTTGCCCTTTATATTTGCAGCCCCATTGATTTATGTTTATAAATCGAGCAACTTACAAAGCAAATACGGAAGCCATGGCTATAATTAAAATCGGTTACCTCTACTAGATTCCAGAGTATACATAAAATGAAAATTTCTAGTAATTAATTCGAAATCAAATGTAAAACTTATGTTTTCCTTTTTGTAAACTATATTATTTGTTTTATTTCAGCTTTGCTTTTCTCTATTTCCTTGTTTTTCAATTTTCTTTATTTTATACAAAATTCTGGTTTGGAAATTAAACAATGCATTATTAAATGTTGTATAGGTGAAATTAAAAAAATAAAATGTTTGGTTTGTTTTTATTTATAACATGAAGTTGGGAAAAAAAAAAGAAAATTCAGTATAATATGTTCTCTCGAACAAGAAAAGGTGGAAAGGTCGTTTTAATTTTTCCTTCTTATATACTACTTGTAGTTTATATTTAGTACACATATTATACTTGTTTAGCAGTTTATTTGGTTTTTCCTATATTTTTTATTTATAATACGAGCTTTTGTTATATTTTATACATACGTACAAAGTTTATGGAAAAATTTAATTTTTCACATATTACAAAACTTTTGTGATTTATAGTATGTTTTACACATCATGATGCGACAGTGGATTAGATAGATGCCAGTCTTTCGTTATATACAATACACATAATCAAACCGGATAAAGTTTTAGGAATTGGTTTTATGAAAAGTTTCTATTTTAATAAATAAAACAGCAAGGGGGTGAAGAAAAATCATAAAATCTTATATCATCGCCACAATTAACACTCAGTACAATCAAATTGGAAAATTTTCTGATAACCGAACACAAAAAAAAACTTCACTTTTTATCTTCAAATAATAATTTGCTTGGTATTGTTGTCATTTTGTTTATGAACAATTCCATTGAGTTTCAAGTGTAATCATTAATACAAATCTTTTGTTGTTGTTCTTAAAAAAGAAATAACATTTTTTACGATTTTCTTAAAGTAAAGAAAAACATTTTCTTAAAACAAATAGATAGCAAATAATAATAAACTCGATTTAGATTAATACTAAAACACAAATATAATTATTACTGTAATAGATTTTAATCATTGTGTCATTGTTAACAACAATAATAACAGCAACAACAACAACAAAAAAATAAGAAGAAAATTATTGTTATTATTATTATTGTTTTTCCTCTATCATTTTTCATATTTTTCTTTTTTTTTATAACTTCTTGAAAATAAAATAAATTTTCTTATCTTGTTCGGGTGCTTTTCCAAACTTCTTTTGTTTTTCGAGCTCGTTCTCTTCTTCACGACGATATGAATGGGAAAACATATTTTTAACGATTTTTTTATTTTATTTATTGAAAATTTTTTAACGAAGAAAAGATGTTTCAAGTAGTTTTTGTTGTGTTCGTGATAAATGATTTGTTGACATTTATATAATATGATCAAATCAACTCTTAGATTACATGTTTGTCTTTTATAGGATTTTGAATTTTTGAACTGTATTATGGAAATGTATAATTTTTACAATACAAAACAGCGTGGCCAGAACCAAACGATGGACCTAATTCATTGCTTAGCTTATTGGGAATTTGATACCTGCACATACTCGTCGAGGATAATACATCTTTCGTTCTCATCACATTTATAATAGTTTTCGTCCTTCATTGTGCCTCTGTTGGGTTTCAAACCCCTTGCTGCCTCTTTGAAAGTAAACAGTTTTAAATACGCGTCATTTGATCTGTAACTGTTGATAATCATTGAGATGAATATATATATATATATAATATATATATATATATATATATATATATATATATATATATATATATATATATATATATATATATATATATATGTGAAATCCTGCTATAACAAACAGTCAAGGGACCGCCGCTGATGTTTGTTATAAACGGAAGTATGTTATAGCGAATCTTCGGTTATAACAAACGTTGTATGTTATAGAGAAACTTCGGTTGTAATAAACGATGTGTATTATAACCGAATTTTGTGTGCATAAAATACATATTTTATTGTATTTTAATCTAATGTGAAATAATAAAATGAAGTGTCATTAAAAATTATGCAAATTCATACATGCGTAGACCTATATAATGAACATAAATAAAAAAACATAACAACAAAAGTAAAACATGTAGTAAATAATTCATTTTTTATTAAAAATAACAACTACGAATATGTGTACCCTCAAACGAGTGCAAATTAAAACTTAAATATAATAAACAAAGTTCAAAAGTTAAGCCTTTTTGAAATATGTAGTAATTTTTTCTTGACTCATTTTCTGATGAACTAAGCTATCAATGGAATTTTCAATTAAATTTAATTTATTGATTTCTTCTTCGGTATTGAGATTTATACTGAGAAACATCCGTACAGTCTTAATAGCTTTTATGACTTCATTCGAAGAAACTGGGGTAAAGGAACTAGAAACTGATTCTAACTCTATATCCGAATCGTCCGACGTACAATTGGGGACATTTTGCACTAAATCAACTATATCGTCGTCAGTCAATTCCTCACATACGGTAGTTAGATCATCCACTGTTACGAAATCATTTAAATTAATATTGTTGGTAATGTCGCTTAAACTTGGATTTGACCAAAGTGTTTCCAAAATAGGTTCTTTGTCTTCAACGATCAATTCGCACTCGGTTTCTTCCATTTCCGTCGCTAAATAAAACCCAGCCTTTTTGAAACAATTAGCGATAGTTTCAGGCTTTACACGTTCCCAGGCCCGTGTTACAAAATGTACTGCATCTAGTAAATTTATATTTATATCTAATGCATTTAGTTGAGGGTCTTCACCAATTCTATTTATCATCTCCTTTACGACGTACTCTCTATAAAATAATTTAAAATTTTTGATGACCCCTTGGTCCATGGGTTGTGACAACGACGTAGTGTTGGGTGGTAAATATTCAATTTTGATGTTGCCCAGCCCTTCGATCGGCAAATGTGGTGGAGCATTGTCTATGACGAAAAGTACCTTTCGGTTTTGTTTTTTGAATTTTTTATCTAAAGCTTTAATATATTTAATCCACTCGGTCGAAATCATCCAAGCTTTTTTATTTGCAGCATACAGAAGTGGGAGCGTTTTTACATTTTTAAAAGCACGTGGTTTTGCTGATTTTCCTATTAGAAGTATTGGTAACTTTTCTGTACCGTTTGAATTGGCTCCCAAAAGAACGGTTACACGATCTTTGCTCAATTTTCCAACGTTTTATTCGGCATTAATTTGAAGAATAACGCTGTTTCATCTAAATTAAATACGTCTCGATGTTCATAACCCTCCAAAATCCCAGATAATTTATTTTTTATCCAATCGTCACAAATTTGTGGTGGCACAGACGAACTTTCACCCACTATTTCTTTAAATGAAATAGCATTTCGTTTTTTGAAGCGATCTAGCCACCCGTCGCTAGCACTAAAACTATCCAATTTCAGTCTCTTACTAAGTTGTAGTGCCTTTTCTTTCAAAATTGTGCCGTTTATGCTAACACTAGCATGCCTCATAGATTTTAGCCATATAATCAAGGCCTTATCTAAATCGGGATAGTTTCCAGATCTCATTTTTTTTTCGTTTTTTGCACTCGCCGTACTCGTTGCTTTCATATTTGTGACGATTTCGTACAATTCCCGCCACTGTTGATCTAGGCAAACTCATCATTTGTGAAATTTGGTCATAGCTTTTAGTTCTACCGTCAACAATTTTTAAAATATCAATTTTTTTATCCAAGGATATGGCCGATCTTTTATTGTTAACGCTCATTTTGTCTACTAATAAAATTACAATACACAATTCGTGTTAATTAAATAAAAATTAAAAGTTTGTGTTAATTAAAAACAACCAATGTAAAAGAATAAAGAAACCTACCTTTGCGAAATCTAAATTGAAACTGAAGCGACAGTTAATATTAAGTTAGAATAATTATTTTAGATCCATCCAATATCATTCAATAAGACGGAATGTTAATGTACTTGCTTAGGTATCAATATAATAGGAAGGATATTCACACGTGTTGCAATTTCTCATTTAAACGTAAATGCAATTGGCTAATACATGTGCGTATGTATATGTATGCAATTTCAACCCGTTTAGATGAAACAATAATATACATTCATATGTAAATCAAATTGTTTGTTATATCAGAATTATTTTATATTGAAATATACTAACATTTTGCAAAAAGTGTTTGTTATAGTCCTATAGCCGAAGTTTTCTATAGGCGAAGTTATTATCATACATTTTGTACTGAAAACTCATGGGACCAGAAATGTTGATTGTTATAAACGAATGTTTGTTATAAACGGTGTTTGTAATAGCGGGATTTCACTGTATATATATATATATATATATATATATAGGTTACCCTCCTATAACACGGTATCCTACCTCGTACAACACGATATTTTGCAACACGGTTTCTCTCTAACACGATAGAAAAATCATGAAAAACTTACTACAACAGGACATTTATATCTAAAAATTTAAACACTGCACCAGGATTTACGTTATCAAAAAATCGTATAACATTACTTTTGTGCAGTAATGCATCTGGGGACTGTATGATGAAACTATTGTTGGTTATGAATCCTCCTGCGTTGGTTATGAATCCTCCTGTTGGTTATGAAAAAGCGATTTTCGGTATATTTTAAAGCGAATTCAAAAGCATGGCTGCATATTTGTTTGGAAATTGATTTCTACATTTTTTGAACAGAGGTCAAAATGTATTTTAAGGAGAAAAATTGAGACTTCAAGGCGTTTTTAATAATAGATAATGCGCCAATAGATAATTCTACCTCCTAACACAAATTCATTGCTCCAGTCATTGGCTCAAAGTTGTATTTCAACGTTTAGCAAAGATTACATCAGGAGATCTTTACAACGGATTGTAGACACAACTGATGCCAAAACTAAGACATTTCTGGCATATTAGAACTTGCTAGATCGGCGGAGATGCTTTTATTTATGGATATGACTAATGAGGACATTCAGGATTTATAAGTAAAAGAAGTTGTTGAAGCAGATTTAGTTGAAATGACATCTCAAAACCAAGTAAAAAGTCGATTCCAACTCTGATAACGATAGTGGTGATAATTACTAGAAGATTTTAACTTAGCTGATAAGTTGGAATCATTTTTCGTGAACAGGAATAAAAATTGCTTCTATGAATTAATAAAAATAAATTTTAATACCGCCTTATCCTCCCTTTTATACTAGCTTCTAGTATCTTATAACACGGTTTCATATAACCCGTCATATTTTAGGAACCTATCTACCTTGTTATAGAAGGTCTTCCTATATATATATATATATATATATATATATATATATATATATATATATATATATATATATATATATATATATATATATATATATATATATAAATATATATACATATATATATATATACATATATATATATATATATATATATATATATATATATATATATATATATATATATATATATATATATATATATATATACATATATATATATATATATATATATATATATATATATATAAATATATATATATATATATATATATATATATATATATATATATATATATATATATATATATAGTAGTTTTCGCGTATAACGATTTCGGTTATAACGACATATTGTTTATAACGTCGGAAATTCAACGTAATGATTGTTTTGTTCAGTTTTACTATTAACCAACATTCGCTTAAAGCGACTTCGGTTATTACGACAATTTGAGTATAACGACCTATATTGCACTACAAATTGTCAACATTTTTAGTTTATTACGACTGAAAAACTATCCGAGTTAGATAGATTTAATTATACATATCCTAACTTCTAGTTTGTGCCCACAAAAAATATGGAATCATTAAACACCGCAAAAATCATTTTCTACTGAAGAAAAGGCTACCATAATTAATAAATTTGAAAGTGGCAGTACAAATTCAAGCCTAGTCAAAACAAAAATACTTCGGTACTTGAAAAATTGCGACATTGGCGAATTATTATATGGCGTCCGAAATTTTCGAGTCCTTCACACCCTCACATTAACAATTTGAAAGCAATTAAGTTAGCATTTTTGCCACCAAACACATCATCCGTTTTACAGACGATGGATCAACGCGTTATAAAAAAAACCCTAAAGCCCATTACAGAAGTAATTTCTGAAAATAATAGTACAATAAAAATTTGGGATGTTTTTGTGATCGTTGATAATTTAGTATTAACCGATGAAGAAGCAACATTAGAAGATATTGTAGGCGAGATGATTGGAACGTCCATTAATGACACTGACAAGGAAAATAATGATTACACTGATGATAGTATACAGGGTTTATTCCTCCTTCAATTATTGAAACATGCGAAACACTATCCACTACCAAACATTATGTGCAATTTAACAATTTGTCTAAAGAATTGACAGAGAGTGTCCTTTTTATCGAACGAAAATTGGAGCAGGAATATATACAGAACAAATGTATGAAACAATCAACTATGTCTGAATTATTTCCAAAAATACAACAAAGTGTAATTTCTAATGGCTTTATGCACTAAGGCTTTAAGCCATTAATTTTTAATTTTATTGCATGTATGTGATATAGTACTCAACGAGTCCAATTTCCTGCTTTGAATTAAAATAAAAAAATTAATTTTAACAATATTCGTCTTCTAATAGTTTTATTACCTTAAATCATAGGTACATATGCACTACTAAGAAAAGACAAGATTTTTTTAAAGGGTTTTAAACTGATTCAAATTAAACGAATGCCGTTTATTGCGACGTTCGGTTATAACGACGAATACTATTGACATTTTCAATGTCGTTATAAGCGAATTTCACTATATATATGTATATATATATATATATATATATATATATATATATATATATATATATATATATATATATATATATATATATATATATATATACAGTAAAACTTCTCTAAAGTGACCATCCAAGGGACCACCCATTATTGGTCACTTTATGGAGGTGGTCAATTTAAGGAAATTTAATTTAAATCAGTCATTTTAAAATAAGGATTAGCGTTTTTGAATCATAAATAACAAACGCGTTTTATTAAACATTAACATCAAATATAATTCATTTTTATTTAATAAAATAAAAATTAACAAATATATGTATATACATAACGTGATTCACAGTACGTAGTACATTGCAATTCATTTTTTCATTTTACTTATCACATAAGTAATTCAATTTGATCAAAAAATCCTACCTATTTTCATGTAAAATATTTATCAATAGTGGTCTGGATAAAATTTTGATTATTATTTACTAAGAATCTTTGAAAAACTAATTCTGACTCCTGAACAGATGGTAGCAATTCGGCACATTTCATTAATGCAAATTTGTTTTTGTTGCGCAACACATTGGCAATTTATTCTTCCTTCGGGGCAATTTCATTCAAATCTTCTTCACTGTCTGAATCCGATTGTTCACAAAATTCCAATGATTGACCGTTAATCTCGTTTACTACATCCTGATGAATTTCAGATAAATCTGGCTGCAATAAAATTGATTGGAAAGCGTTGATTTTCATGGCCGATAATGTTGTATCGATAAGAATGGATTGGGATATAATCGATGTCATCATCAAATTAGTGTTGTTTAAAATTTTTGATTCCCTGATCCATAGGCTGAATCACGGAGGTAGTGTTCGGTGGCAGAAATTTCAAATTAACGTTAGTTAGCTTTACTGTAGTATTATGGGCAGGGCAATTATCAACAGTTAAAAGAATATTTCGTCGAGATTACTTCATCTGCTTGTCTACAGTTTGCAACCACTCTTCAAACAATGAACTTGTCATCCACGCCTTTTGATTATTTCGCCAAATTACGGGTAATTGATCCAATTTCATATTTTTAAATGCACGTGGTTCCGTGATTTGCCGATCACTAGAGGTGGAAGTAGAACCGTAAATCGTTCTTTTGACAATTTTCCACTCTCGCATGTATCACCTTTTGATACAAAGCTCCGATCTGGCAGTGCTTTAAAAAACAAACCACACTCGTCGGCATTAAAAATATCGCTTGTTTAATAACCTGCAGTATAATAAATTTTTATTAAGATAAAATTAAATTTAGTCTTTCTTTTATTAAATTTGTGAAATCGTTAAGTTGTATCGCAATATGTCAATGTACCTGCAGTAAACTCCGCAATTCGTTCCTTAAAATTGTCGATAACTTCTTGCGGAACACTGTTTGATTCAGTTATAGCATTTTGTAACTAATGCTTCTTTTCCCAGTAAACTTGTTCAACCATCTATTAGAAGCTTTGAAATCGGGGCAGTTTAAATCACTCTCAAATTTTAGCCCCGCTCGTTGTATCATAGGTCCCGAAATTCGTGCGTTGATGCTTCTAAGCTTCTTAAACCATAGGTATGTGGCATTGTTGACATCTTCATAACCGGTTCTTTTTATCAGTTTTCGCTTTGATGATTCTGCTTCAATTTCCATTCTGGACGCAAATTCATGTTTTCGTTTTTTTAAATTATGCGCAAACAAAACATAAACGTTTTCTACTTATAGATAGAACACCGTAAATTTGAACATTTGTGTTCCAGTTAAAGAGTTCATTAAACGATCTTATTTACTTTATAGAAATTTCAACGCCGACTATGGTAATAAATTACGCAATTTCATGACATGTAACAGCCAGTGCATATTGCACACCTGCATTATTTCATAAAATAAAAATTACATTTTAATTTTTCATGTTCAAGGATATTTGGTCACTTTAGAGAAATCAATTTTATTTGTGGTGTACTATTGAAAGTGGTCACTGTGCAGAGGGTGGTCACTTTATAGTGGTCAATTTACAGAGAATA